>MU867071.1:682762-720208 GCA_033725935.1 Cladorrhinum sp. PSN259
GTTCTTAATTTATATTTTAATCTTAATTGAATATCTCTCCCCCCCCCCCCCCCCCCGCGCCCCCGCCCCCCCCCCCCCCCCCGCCCCCCCCCCGGGGGGGGGGGGGGGCAAAAAAAAAAGAAAAACAAGGGGAAAAAGAGAGGAGAGCGCTTCCTCACACCGTAATCTTCGTCTCCCTCCACCGTAGTCCATCAAGATTTCCACACAGCACCTTAACTCAACGAAAAAAACCTATACACTCATAACATTCAAAAGCAAGTGAAAGCCACCATAATAAAAACTTTAGATGCTAAGATTTCTCAGGAGAGGATCTGAATAGATTTTAAAATAGAAAAGTTGGAAATTTTGAGAAGGTTTACCCCTGTTTCCGTGGTTTTTGACTTGGTAGTTTGGAGGTGAGGATGTATCTATATATGGTATGGGAAGACAGAGACTCCGGTGTGAGGAGGTACTTTCGAAGAGAAAGGGCAAAATAGAAAGAAACTTTCAAAAGTGTAGACAATGCAAATGCCTTAAACCAAAGACCTCTTCCTGATCTAATACACCTAGATACCTGTTTGCAAACAATAGTTTATCTGTAGCTATTCACGCTATTCTACACTAGAGTCGATTACATTTCCCAAATATCCTTTCTGTCTTTTTTTTTTTTTTTTGGCTCCAAAGTCTAAACCAACTTTGGTATCGGCCTTTGAGGATGCCACTGACAAAAGACGTCATTCCAGCGTTTCACCGCGCCGAGCTTGGGAGCTCGACCCCTGTTCAGCTGACTTAATTGGATGGATTCAAAGAACAAGCAAAGCCCAGGATCCACCATAGGAATTTGGGCAGTTGCGGGCTGGAACTTCACTGGTCATCAACAAAAACTGTCCCCACGTGTCGCATTCACCAGGAACCAACCTGCAAAGTTGGGTATTCATACATATAATATACATTGAGATTCCCCGCGAACTGCCAATCTTTCGGATCTCTCCCAAGTCGCGCGCCGTAGCTCGTTTCTCGACGAACCTCCAGCACCAGCAAATCGATGGCGCCCGCCATACCCTCCCAGGAGCTCAAGCTCTCGTACCCCCTATACGCCGTCGAGTTCGAACCTGAGGATACAAATCGTCTCATAATTGGTGGTGGTGGCGGCGCCAATAGAAGTGGTGTCGGCAACAAGATTTCCGTTTTGGATACATCCAAGGAGGAGCTCCAAATTGTATCTGAGATCGAACTCAGTCGCGATGAGGATAGTGTTAACACCATCGCTGTTGGACCATACCGAAAGAATGACTTGCTCATATATGCCGGCATCAATTCGAGCCAGGAGGAGATCAGCAAGGGCAAGAATGAGCACTTCAGGGTCTTCAGTGCCGAGTTACCACCCAAGGCCAAGGCAGAGAAAGCAGCTCCCAAAATCACCGAATCCTCTCGCACTGCCCTCTTCTCAACCGTGGACAACGATGCATACCAAAGACTCCTGAGAATATCCAACCAGGTCGGCGCCATCGCAACTGGAACAACCAAGGACCCGCAAATCGCCGTGTTTAATCTTCCCGATGCAGGCAGCAAGGACACTGCACCCAAACTAAGAGGAAATCTCGAGCTCGTCCGCGAAGCGACCGACATGGACCTCATCAGAGTCTCGGAAGACGAATACCAAATAGTTTACTGCGACAACTACGAGCTTCACACTCTTAACATAGGCAAAGATAATAACATCGATGGCCCAAAAAACATCTGGTCCACTCCAGACGATGACGCTACCGGCCAAGCCCGTACTACCTTCCGAGCAGTCCGCTTTCTCACCCCGACCTTTGTCCTGACCGTCGCCAACATCCCCCAGTCGGGCGGCGTAGTCCTCCAAGGCTTTCGTCTCCCCTCAGCCTCAGATAAGGGGAAAGAATCCCGGGAAGGAAAAGCTCGTCTGGCAGTTTCCGCCCAGCTCCCCAGAAACATCAAGCGCGCTACCGGTCTCGCTATCAGCAACCTCACTCCTTCTACTCCTCAAGGGGACGCTCAATTCATCATCGCCGTGACGGACCACCAAAACTCCATAACCCTCTACACCCTGGAACACCAATCCATGTCCGGGATCTCCCTCATCACCAAGCTACACATCGTCACAACCCTCAAAAACGTCCACCCCGCCCCAATCTCCGGCGTTGCTTTCTCGTCCCCAAATCCTTCTTCCTCCACCCTCAAACTAGCATCCATAGGATCAATGGGCAACACCCTAGTGGTACACACCCTCCCCCTCAAGAAAATCATCCACACAAACACAAACAAGAAACCCCGCTACGTCCTCGCTCTGAAGTCTCACGGTGCCAAGACGGCAACGCACCTTTTGATATTTACAGCCATATTTGCCTTGATCGCTTCTATACTCATCCAGGGAGTGTTGGAGGTCAGTGGACTCGCAAGACCCAGATTGGGAACGAGAAATTTCTTGCCCGAGAGCTGGCATGTTAATTATCGCTGGCCAACGGAGAATGGAGGTAATGATGTTCCCCCTGTCACCGAGAACTTGGAGGTAGGGGGAATATTAGCTGAGTATCTTTTGGGACAGCAGCAGGGTAGTGATAATCAGCAGCAAGTGATTGTGAGTGCGAATGAGGAAGGAGAGGTTAAAGTTGTTGAGGGTGGCGAGAGTGTGAAGGGTAAGACTTGGGAGGAGTTGGGGAAGAAGCAGCAGGAGGCTTGGAAGAAGGTTCTGAGCGGAGCTGGACATTGGGGGGAGGAAGTTGGGGAGGCTGTGTTTAAGGGGGTGTTGTTCGGGGAGATTGGTGGGATTGTGGCGAATGCTGTGAGGGGTTAAAGGGAATACACTGGATGTATAAGAGAGGGACAGCGAATGTAATGTGGAGGATAATCGGGTGGGTTTATGATTCATATGTTCATTTTCCCATCCTATAGTGTATTACTCTTAGAGACTTTGAGCATGCATGTAATAAGCAGGCGATTGAGGAAGGCACTCATGATGGGACCGATCTTGTTAATTGCGACCAGCCCCACCAAACTGCTGTCTCTTCTGTTCGGGCGGTGAAAAACGGCAGTACAATGTCCCGCCTTTTGAGTCATTCCCCTGTGGCAGGTATCGGACCCTGGCCGATCAGGTCCGTCCGTACCAAAAGCTCTAAAAAGTCTCCAAACAGTCGGTTGCGCTTGGAAGTCTAACGCCAACACAACGGTTCCAACTGAGCCAATTCGTCTTTTGGCCCTTTTCTAGAGACAGAGACCAGCCAGACAACACATCATGCCTACCATCGTCGTCGACAAATACCGGCTATTCGAGGCCCTCGGTGAACAGTAAGAATAGCTAATTACCCCACCATTGCCATGGCCGTGGTCATGGCCATCCGATCCGGCAACTGGAGTGCTGGCAGAAAGCTGACTTCTGACTCTCTTCTCGCAAATAGGTTCACCGAGGAGACCTTCCAACAGTTATGCTTCGACTTCGGCATCGAGCTCGACAAGGACACCGAAAATGATGCGTCGCGCCCCAAGGACCAGGCTCCCGAGCTGCACATCGAGATACCTGCCAACCGCTACGATATGCTTTGCTTCGAGGGCATTGCCATGCACTTGAACATTTTCCGTGGCAAGCATGCGACACCAAGCTGGAGATTGGTTGATATTCCCGAGGACAAGATGCAGACCCTCACCATCAATAAGTCGACAGAGCAGATTCGCCCCTACGCCGCCGGCGCAATTCTTCGGAACATCAAGTTCACCCAGGAGACATACAATTCCTTCATTGCTCTCCAAGATAAGCTCCACCAGAACTTGGCTAGACAACGAACCTTGGTTGCCATTGGCACCCACGATCTTGACACAATTCAGGGCCCCTTCACCTACGAGGCTGTGCCTCCCAAGGATATCAACTTTGTCCCCCTTAACCAGACCAAGCAGATTAACGGCGAGGAGTTCATAAGCTTCTATGAGAACGATAGACATCTCGGTCGCTACCTTCACATTCTGCGGGACAAGCCAGTTTATCCAGTCATTTTGGATGCCAACAGAACGATTTGCTCTTTGCCACCAATCATCAACAGCGAGCGTTCCAAAATTACCCTTGAGACCCGAAATGTTTTCATTGACATGACTGCCACCGACCAGACCAAGCTCGACATTGTCTGCAACATTATGGTCGCCATGTTCTCTCAGTACTGCGAAGAGCCCTTCACCATCGAGCCCGTCAAGGTCATTTCTGAGCACAACGGCACCACCCGGATAACGCCCAGCTTGGCGGCCAGAACTATGGAGGTCGAGGTCGACTATCTCAACGGCGTCTGCGGCCTTAACGAGTCCCCTGCTACTATCGCTAAGCTCCTCAGCAAGATGGCTTACACTGCCGAGCCTTCAGAAAACCCCAAGCTTATCAAGGTCACCGTGCCCCCTACCCGCGCAGATGTTCTTCACCCATGCGACGTGATGGAGGATGTTGCCATCGCCTACGGCTTCAACTCCCTTCCTCGCTCTTCTCCAAACCGCTCAGTTACCATCGGCAAGGCCTTGCCCATCAACAAGCTCTCAGATATTGTGCGAAACGAGTGCGCAATGGCTGGGTGGATCGAAGTCATGCCTCTGATTCTCTGCTCGCATGAGGAGAACTTCGAATGGCTCAACCGCGTAGATGATGGTAAGACCGCCGTCAAGCTCGCCAACCCCAGGACAGTCGAGTATCAGGTTGCACGGACGAGTCTCCTGCCCGGTCTTCTCAAGACCTTGAGCGAGAACAAGGCCATGAGACTGCCTCTGCAGATTACTGAGAACGCGGATGTGGTGCTCAAGGATGAGTCGCTCGAGAGGAGGGCCAGGAACGAGAGACGCTGGGGTGCGGCCCACTACGGCAAGACCAGCGGCTTCGAGGTTGTCCACGGCCTCTTGGACCGCGTCATGGCCATGTTGCGCTTCAACTTTGTTGATGAAGAGAGCTCGGATGAGGGTTATTTCATCAAGGAGATCAATGAGCCTACTTTCTTCAGTGGAAGGGCTGCGGCTATTTATGTGAGGTTGGGTGGGAAGTTGCAACGAATTGGTGAGCTGGGTGTTTTACACCCTACTGTTTTGGAGAAGTTTGACTTGAGGTAAGTTCTTGTACCCTATTATTGCCCACGTTGAGACTATGTATTAACTAGGAAATTGCAGATACGCGGTGAGCACCTTGGAGATTAATCTTGAAGTCTTCTTGTAGAACAAAAAAAGAAAAGGGGGCCTAGAGGACTTGTTGATTTAATATAGGAAAGGTATGGAAGAAAAAAAGTTTAAATAAAAATAGAAACTTTTTCGGGGCCAACATTGTTTATGATACGTATTTGCTCGCGTGGTAGGGCAGATACATGCCCCGGTGTATGAGTCATTGAATGGGTTGTTTACGAGCACATCATTTATTCACTACTACGTACATGTTAGCATTGATTGGGTTGGGCATAAATACGATTTGATCAGTTTTTGCTTTTGGCTTGTGACTGCTCATTCATGTCTTTTAGTCGCATTTCGGAAGCAAGTGAGACAGTCTCGAGACG
Source organism: Cladorrhinum sp. PSN259 (assembly GCA_033725935.1). Taxonomy (NCBI): domain Eukaryota; kingdom Fungi; phylum Ascomycota; class Sordariomycetes; order Sordariales; family Podosporaceae; genus Cladorrhinum; species Cladorrhinum sp. PSN259. Next base: position 688,270 of record MU867071.1, read on the forward strand.
GTGCTGCAGTGTTCACTGGTCTGTCTGTATGCATGCAAGTGGCGGTTGAGTTTTTGTTTTGGGATTGGCCGTTTGCTAGGATCCTAAATGAATTCGATAAGCGAATTGAGTTCAAGATTTTGGAAGGCGCATATAGAAGGGAGGTGTGTCCGTAAGGAACGGGAATGGATTTTTTTTTTTGGGGGGGGGGTTCATCGTTTCTTCTTTTCTGTGACTGGATTTAGAAAAGTTAGAGTAAAATACTATCTCATTCAGGTATTCAGTAAAACCCGACAAATAGTTAAAACTCTCTAACTCTTATCTAATCGCACAGCTGGATTCCTCTGCACAAAGTTGAGATCGACCTGGTGACCGAGCAGCTCACGGATGTTGGAGATGCCGTACTTGATCATAGTCGGTCTCTCCAAGCTCAGACCGAAACCGAAAACGACCATATCCTTGGGCAAACCCATCGACTCTAACATCTCGGGTCTAAAGATACCCGAATTGCCAATCTCGATCAACTTGTTCAGGCCCTTGTGGTAGGAGAAGATCTCCATACTGGGCTCTGTGTAGGGGTTGTATCTTTTTTTTTCTGTTAGCACTTAATATTGTTTTGTGTGAAATGTTACAGACAAGACTTACGCAGGCTTGTACCGCAAATCAGTCACACCCATTGCGCCGAAGAACATATCCATGAACTCCATCAAACCGCCAAGAGTGAGACCATAATCGGCAATGACACCCTCGACCTGGTGGAACTCGCAAAGATGCGTAGCATCGACCGTCTCGTTTCTGAAGACTCTGTCGATGGAAAAGTAGCGGGCTGGTGGTACACGACCATCGTCAGTCCTCTGGCCGGCAAGCTTGTGCAACATGGCGGTTGAGACTGAGGTGGTGTGTGTGCGGAGAACAAGTCTTAGTGACTCATCCTCCGACCATGGGTATCTGTAGCCGATCGAGCCATATTTGCCGTCCTGGTGGACTTGTTTTACGTTCTCGAAATATTCGTCATAGTTCTGGTTGTCATCTGGAGATACCTTGGTAGGTCTCCCTGCCTTGGGAGGGTCTGAGACGTAAAATGTATCTTGAAGATCACGGGCGGGATGTTGCTGAGGGACGAAGAGAGCGTCAAAGTTCTGATTGAACAGTAAGTAAGCTGCCATAAATCCAGCACGCAAGGTATAGCCACATACCCAGAATCCAGTCTCGACATACTGGTTTGTTGGCATCTCTGTGAAGCCCATCTCGAAGAAAATTTGACTAAAAGGGGTAATGTCAGATAAATCATTAAAAGTATTAGGGGTTAGGGTCAGGGCGTAAACGAATGAAGGGCTTCAGATGAGTCAAGACATCTATCTGAAATCCCAACTCCAATCCTTACGAAAGAAGCTTACCGGAACTCGTGGCGAACTTTGTTCAGCGGGTGCAAAGCACCAGCATGCTGATCCGCACCCAAGGCCTTGAAGTTGTATGGCTCTGCAACGTGTCAGCCAATTACATCCTTATTTGCCAGCATGTGAACCACGACAAGGACCTGTCTTGGGTATTGAGAATCCCAATTGTCACATAAAAGAGCTCCATGCCGTGTTGGTATAGCCAGGGTTACTCACTGAAGGTAGCAGTCTTCCATGCACCAGATGCCAGCATCTCGGAAGTGAGATCCGTCTCCTCCTTGACCATCTCGAGGGCGAACTTGGAGCCCTTGGTTATTTTGAAGGAGATAACTTTCTTAAGGGTGAGTAGCTTGCGCTTCTTGAGGTCGGCAATAATCTTGGGATCATGGGTGCGCTTCTCCTGGATAACCTGGAGCTGTTCCCGAGTGATATCGTTGATAGAGTCGACCTATTATTTAGGGCGATGCGCATTAGCACTTATTGGACGATTGAAGCCCAATTCGGGCGGTGCAAGACTAACCAAAGCAACAAGCTTGTTGCCATCCTTCTTGATCCACTTCTCCTTGAAAGCCTTGCCCTGCCCGACCTTGGTGACGCTCTTGTCGCCGATCTCGCTCTCTAGATCTTGAATTGACAGACCGTCGAGGGCCTTTCGAACGGCCTCAAAGACACGGGCCTCGTGACTGCCGTGCTTAACAATAACCTCAGCCTCGGGCTCAAGGAAAGCTTCTTCGCGCTCAACTTGTTCGTATGCGACCATGGACCGGGAAGCCAGGCGATCGAGGGCGGCCTTGATGGACTCGAAGGGGACCTGCGCAAAAGTCTCGGTCGAGGAAATAGCGTCCTCGGTCTTGGAGAGAGCCAGGAGGATCTCCGATGTGAGATCCCCGGTCGCCTTGTTCGCTGTTGAAGCCATGTTGTCTGAATTGCTGCTTCTACTAAGCAAACAGTTGCTAAGGTGCGGTGGCTACTCTCTCCTCCTGCCTCTAAGTGCTGCTACATATCTTCTAGAAAGTCGATTTGACTCACAAACCCCAGTCAATGGCGGGGCACACATGTTCGGCCCAGAACCCCACTTGTCTGGAGCGACTCATTCACGTGCTGTGATTGGCCCATGCAGTCAGTATAGCACTTTGCAGTTTTCACTTGTTTTTCTTCAACTCAACGTTCCACAAACATCTTAACATCAACCAACAACCTCCGGTTTGTTGATATCCTATATATACCGTCAAGATGCGTGTGGTTCTTGTTAGCGGCGGAGTCATTTCTGGTGTGGGTAAAGGTAAATTCATCCTTTTCACTTATCGGTCGGGGTCGTGGGCTCTATCAATCGACTTTTTTCTACCCCTCCATCCTGAAGACGCCCCTCACCACCAAGACAGAAGATATACACTTGATTTTCATCCCAAACATTGCTAACTCAACACTTCTCTTATAGGCATTATTGCCAGCAGCGCCGGTCTTCTTCTCAAGACCCTTGGTCTCCGCGTCACAGTATGTTTTCAATATCTCTATACTGTTGTAACTTTTGGTCATGGCTTGCTGACTTTGGAACCGTCACTAGGCCGTCAAGATCGGTAACTATCAACCGTCTATCCGCAACTGGCTGACATGATACTAACAGCGTCCCAGATGGTTATATCAACAGGTAGTGCTTTGTAGACATTCTCCACGTAACCACCACGTGCTAACATGCATAACTTGTTAGCGATGCTGGTCTGTTGTCTCCCTTGGAGCACGGCGAGTGCTTCGTCTTGGCTGACGGAGGCGAGACCGATTTGGATCTCGGCAACTATGAGCGTTATCTTGGCATTCAGCTGAGCATGGACAGCAACTTGACCACCGGCAAGATCTACAAACATGTTATCGAAAAGGAGCGCAAGGGAGGATACCTCGGAAAGACTGTCCAGGTTGTCCCCCACGTTACCGATGCTATCCAGGAATGGATTCAGAAGGTCGCCAAGACCCCAGTAGATGATTCTGGAGAGGAGCCTGATGTCTGCATTGGTAAGTTTAGGCATTGTAGAGCTAAAAGCAAAAGGTACTAATATCTTGTTTTAGTTGAGTTGGGTGGCACAGTTGGTGACCTCGAATCTGGTCCCTTCGTCGAGGCTCTCGTCCAGCTCAGACACAGACTGGGCAAGAACAACTTTGTTGGCATTGCTGTGTCTTATGTCCCAATCATCAACGGCGAGGAGAAGACAAAGCCCACTCAGCACGCTATCAGAACCATGCGTAGTGCCGGTTTGATTCCTGATGTGATTGCTTGCCGCTGCGAGCGTTCTCTAGATGAGGCCACCATCCAGAAGATTGCCAGGAGTTGCCAAGTTGAGGATGAGCAAGTCATCGGTGTCCGCAACATGGATACCATTTACCAAGTCCCCCTTCTCCTTGAGGAGGAGGGTCTTCTCAACCTTCTCAAGACCGGCTTGGGTCTCGAAAACACCCAAGTCTCCGCGGCTAGAATCCAGCAAGGTCAGGATCTCTGGACCCTCTGGAGGAAGACTGTCGTCCCCGAGCAGCACCTCGCACCGCTCGACATCGTCTTGGTTGGCAAGTACACCTTCCTTGACGATGCTTATCTCAGTGTCCACAAGTCTCTTGAGCATTCAGCCATGAGATGCAAGCGGAAGCTTAATCTCATCTCTGTTGACTCTGAGCACCTCGAGGCCACTACCAAGGCCAAGGATCCAACCAAGTACCACAATGCCTGGAAGGCTGTGTGCGAGGCCCAGGGTGTTCTCGTTCCCGGTGGTTTTGGCAGCAGAGGTGTCGAGGGCATGATCGAGGTTACCAAATCTGCCAGAGAGCGCAAGATCCCTTTCCTAGGTATCTGCCTCGGTATGCAGGTTGCTGTCATTGAGTATGCCCGCGATGTTCTTGGATACTCCGATGCTCACTCTGAGGAGATGGTTGAGAATTTGGAGCACCCCTTCATCGTGTTCATGCCCGAGGGCTCAAAGGAGTAAGTGATGACTGAGATTGTGCAAGACTAAGTAATGTTTACTGACGACGGCGGCAGGCAAATGGGTGGTACTATGAGACTCGGCACTCGCAATTCCATCTTCAAGGAAGGCACCGAGTGGAGTAATCTTCGTGCCATGTACGGAGGTGCTAAGATTGTTGAGGAACGTCACCGCCACCGCTACGAGGTCAACCCAAAGTACATTGACGAACTTCAGAATGGCGGACTTCACATCACCGCGCTCGATGACTCGGAAGTGCGTGTCGAGTCTGTGGAGCTCCATACCAAGGAACATCCCTTCTTCGTTGGGTAAGAAACTATGAACACACGATTTTGAAAAGCCACATGACAGAATGACTTTTTACTAATACTTTAACAGTGTCCAAGCCCATCCCGAGTATACCAGCAAGGTCCTCGATCCCTCTCCCGCTTATCTCGGTTTCGTCGCGGCCAGTGCTGGATGCCTTCCTGAGATGATTAAGGCGGCGCGTGAGAAGGCTGAAGGGCTTGCCAATGGATCTATCCGTACTCACTTTTAGAGCGATTGCACGTCGATTTTACCTTAGACTCGTAGACCACTTGGCTGAACATGGGAGGAGTTGGGCTGGGAGCAGAGACTTGAATTGAAGGTTTTTAGCTGCACTGGACGGCTGGCGTTCAGGTGCTTTTTCATCATAATATCGATATCCTGGGCATTTATAGACATAAAAAGGAGTTTAAAAATATTTTCTACGATAAATGGGGGGAACCTCTCACACTTTTTATTTTTTGGGCGTTTTAGATATGAGTAGTCCTTTGGGGCATATACCCACATAATGATGATATAACATGGTCACAAGCAGTGCCAAGTGATATCTGCCCTTACACTAACAACTCAACTGCAGTGAGAGTGGAAATTGCATTTCCCTCGTAGTGGTAGGTAAGATTCGCGTTTTGAAGAATTCACTGGCAACCGAACTACAGATACCGGGTAGGCCCAGCTTGATTGTATACCTTGTTTGCATGTGGGCATCGAAAAGAACGTCGCTTCAATAAAGGTCTGGGCGCTTACATAGCACCCGAAGAGGGCGATTCGTCTCCGGTGTAAGTGACCGTTTTGGGAAATCATTAGTCTAGAGAAGTGCTCTGATAAGATAAGACAAATATTGTCCCCACTTTTTCTTTTTAAAAAAGTTCTTCGGCTTCCATCAACAACCCACGGCCAAATTTACAGCTGGGATTGACCACCGAACTAGATCCAACATCTTTTCAATTAGACAGCAACACAACACCACAGACACAATGGCAGAGAAAAGGAAAAGAGAAGATGCTCAAGATGGCGGCGCAAAGTCAACTTCAGCAAAGAAATCCAAAACTCCCCCAACTCCTAAGCAAAAGCCTACTTCGTCTGAAGTGTTCAAGCTCGTCGACGAAGATGCTCCGGTAACGATTCAAATCGTTGCGGGATCTTACGATCGGATTCTTCACGGCATCACTGCTACGATTAAGAAGACGTTCCCTTCGGTTTCTCTCAGCAAGGAGAAGGAGGATGAGAAGACTGACAACGAGAAGAACAAGAAAAAGAAGAACAAGATGTCAAAGGCTGTTACCCCAGAGACGCAATTAAAGGCCGAATTTGCCGATACTTTCCTCTTCAACGCGCACAACTCAGCTATTCGCTGTCTCGCTATCTCCCCACCCTCCGCGCCGTCGCTTAAGCAGACCCAAAAAGTTCTTTTAGCGACTGGCAGCACAGACGAGAGAATCAACATCTATAATCTTTCTGCGCACCCACCTTCCGTGCGCGCTGCGGATGATCAGAAGTTGCTTTCTTCGCTCGCGCCTAGACCGATTCTCGAGAACGACAAGAACAGGGAGCTGGGAACGCTGCTGCATCATACTTCGAACATCACCAAGCTTGTCTTCCCGAATCGGTCGAAGCTGTTGAGCGCCTCGGAGGATAGTACGGTAGCCGTTACGAGAACAAGGGATTGGGCTTTGTTGCATAGCTTCAAGTGTCCTATTCCTAAAGTTATGGGAAGGCCTAGCGGTGATACAGCTGCTTTGGGCGGCGCACCGAGCGGCGTTAATGATTTTACCGTGCATCCGAGCAATAAGATCATGATTAGCGTTAGTAAAGGGGAGAGGTGCATGAGATTGTGGAATCTGGAGACGGGCAAGAAGAGTAGGGTCTTAAACTTTGAGAGGCAGATGTTGGTTGAGGCTGGGGAGACGAAGCATTCAACAGGGGAGGCGAGGAGGATCGTTTGGGGTTCAAGTAGGGGGGGGGAGGATGAGTTTGCGGTTGGGTTTGATAGGGATGTTGTGGTTTTCGGGATGGATTGCAGACCAAAGTGCAGGGTTATGGGGGATCTGAGAACAAAGATTCATCAGTTTAGGTATTTGGAGCTGGGGAATGAGAGCGAGGAGACGGTTCTGGCTGTTTCGACTGAGGATGGCCGGGTGTTGTTTTTCGATACTGCTGAGGATAGTCTCAAGGAGCCTGCTGAGGGGAAGGAGTTGAAGACTGCAAAGTTTGTTTCTCAGATTGGTGGAAAGGAGGCTGGGTTGACTGGGAGAGTTAAGGATTTTACGGTGTTGGCGATGAAGGATGGGGAAGGGAAGAGGTCGTGGTTTGTTGTTACTGCGGGAAGTGATGGTGTTTTGAGGGTGTGGAAGTTGGAGGTTGAGGATTTAAGTTCTGGAAACAAGGAGGAGGGCAGGAAGGTTGGCAAGTTGCTGGGGGCGTATGGGACACAGAACAGAATCACTTGTTTGGAGGCGTTCATCATGATACCCAAGCCCGATGGGGCTGAGGATAGCGAATATGAGTTTGATGACTCAGAGGAGGATGATGAGGATGATAGCGATGACGAGTAGGGTCTCTTTTTTTGGCTGTTAGATAGATATCATACCCAGCTCATCTACTTGGGAATTGAGGTTGTAGTATGGATTAACTTGTATACTGTCTAATGCCTTTTGATGGTCTGTCTGTTGGCTTAGTTTTGATTGAAGCTATCCATACGTTCCTGGCATTCTGATGTACCTAGTGTAGCTCCACATATTGACTCGAAACTACTCCGTAAATGCCGTTTTTAGTCAATGATCAACTACGTAGGGAATTATGTTACACCTCGAACCAGTAATCGGATTGTATTTGTCAATTTTGCTACTCGAGTCCTGCATTATTATCCTGCGCTTAAGAAAAACAGGCGGTTTCGCAGTAGGATCATATGCGAAGCTCTTGTTGCTGTCCTGCTGTCCAGTGGGAATATGGAACTGGAAGACATGGTCCTCCACAATTTAAGGGCAGCAGGTCCACCCCAGATGTCTCTAGACAGAATGTCCCGTCTACTTTGTTATGCATCACGGCAACAGACACTTTTTCTCTTGTTTGAGGGTTACTTGATAGTTGCCTACTTTGCCCGTCTGGAACTTTTGCGTCGGCTTCCCAAGAGAAAAAGGTCTGATGCAACTGCAGTTAGACTAGCACTTGCCGCTTCCTATCGTTGCCCAGTGAAGAATCGCCTGTGAACTTGGAAGTCGAAATGGATGATTGGTTGCAGCAGGGGTATGGACTGATAAGATTGTGGAAGCACAGGCCAACTTAAAACTTCTGCAGTTCCCCAAATTTTTTATTAGCATCAACATCTGCACGCCCCTCCAGAAATCCTAGATTTGCATAATCGGTCCTAGAATTCGCCCACTCCAAATCCCAAGACACCCGCCCGCCGAATCTCTCGAGCTCCCAAGACAGCATCAACTAGCAATACAATACAAAAGCCCACATCATGTCTGACGAAATCGTCTGGCAGATTATTAACCGTACGAGGCGCCTTCAGAATACCTGTGAGGACCCAAGAATTGTCGCTAACACTGTCTTGAAGAACAGTTCTGTGCTTTCAAGCTCAAGACGAACAAGGGAAACCACTTCTGCAGAAATGAATACTCTGTATGTCCAAGGAACCACTATCGGCGAAGATGCGATCACTAACCGATGCGACAGGTCAGCGGTCTGTGCAATAGGCAAAGTTGCCCCCTAGCCAACAGTCGATATGCGACAGTCAGAACATCCCCCAAAGGGACAATTTACCTTTACATCAAGACTGTACGTGTTTACAACAGACTGCCAAGCGGGTAAAGGAACAATTGGTACTAACGAGGTAATTGGCAAACAGATTGAAAGAGCGCACATGCCATCGAAATGGTGGGAGAAGATCAAGCTTTCGCAGAATTATCAAACTGCGCTCCAACAGATCGAAGACAAACTCCAATATTTCCCCAAGTTTCTCCTACACAAATGCAAACAACGTCTCACCAGACTCGTCCAAGTCGCTACCCGGATGCGAAAGCTTGCCGCAGAGGAAGCAAGACTCGGCGAAAAGCTGGTACCGAAGATGGCGCCCAAGATCAAAGCTCGCGAAGAGGCAAGAGAACGCAAGGCACTGGCGGCCGCCAAGCTAGAGAGGACGATTGAGAGAGAGCTGCTCGAGAGATTGAGACAGGGCGCATACGGCGATCAGCCCCTGAACGTCAATGCCAACATTTGGAAGAAGGTGCTCAACGCCTTGGAGAATGAGGGCGAGGGTGTTCGGGACAAGGACATGGACAATGGCATCGAGGACGAGGATGAGAATGAGGAAGAGCTCGAGGAAGAGCTCGAAGAGGAGGGTGAGGAAGAGGACGGAGCGGTCGAGTACGTTTCGGACTTCGATGAGAGTGACGAGGAGTTGGCCGATCTGGAGGACTGGTTGGGCAGCGAAGAGGATGATGACCAAGAAAACGACGATGATGAGGAGGATCAAAGCGAGGAAGATGGTGAAGAGGATATTAAGAAGAAGAAGGCAGGTGACAAGAGGAAGAGAGGTCGTGCAGTCAAGCCGTCGGCACGGAAAAAGAAAGAAATCGAGGTGGAGAGAGAGACAGAACGGTCCAAGCTCCTAGCTTTCTAGGCTGCTATTTAAAGGCGTTTGCTGTATTGGGTTTTGTGATGGCTGGGGGGCATCATGTCGTAATGGAACACGGGGCAGTGTCAAAAATCCTTGCCCGGTTTCGGCAGAAACGAATTCGGAGACAATAAAAGACTTTGATATGGCTTTTGCACCACTGCTTATGCCTTATGGTCTGTCTGTCAGCGTACGGCAAGTATCTGTTCATCTGTAACGATGTTTTCTTTTTTTTCAGGAGTGTGTGTGTGTTTCTGTTTGTTCCTTATACGAATTGGTTTCTGTTGTGTAAGAAGTTCGCAGCCCAAACACCCCAATCTAGACCACCGGATTTTCTATTGTCTGAAGGCAGGTCACTTGTTGCCGACGAAATTCAGGCCAAAAGCGAGAAATACAAAAAAAAAAGGCAAGGACGTAAGATGCAACTTCATGGAAAGTTAACCTTGCATTTTCCCCTGACCAACTACGATACATAGGTAGCGTATAGTAAGGGAGACATATACCCAAAATGCACAACAAGATGCGACATGTACATCATACATCAACTTGTGTTGTTTGTCTTGTGAGCACAGCCCTTCGACCACAAGGAGCCGGCTGGGATCTTGCATCGCCTTGATTACGAAATACAGGTATAATTAGTAATTAATGGCGGAAATGCCACTGTCTCGGGCAACTCTGAACTTAAAGTTTCGGCCATGCCCCCGTAGTTGGTGAAAGAATTATCACCAGTAACACTTTTTGGATTGGTATATCCCCTTTCATCAGGTAGGAGTCATTATCAGGCACACGGGATGTTTGGTAGAGGAGAGGGTCTTTGATATTCCAAGTTTGGATTGCTGACAAGCGGCTGACAGCACTGCCCTGGCTCCCGTCTGTTTAGCCCAAGCCGTCACAGCATCCTGCCAAGCATTGCACGGGCCATTTCGCACGTCGCAGACACCGAAGACTCCGTGGCTTCCAAAGTTGAAACGCTCCTTTTTGCAGGTTCCGGGTTCCTTGAACAAACCGTAATTTCACCAGAACAACGACGCCGACAACGACGACGACCCAAAACTGCCCACCATGGCACCCCGCCGTCGCCGAGGAGCCAACGAAGATGGCGACGATGATCGCGCATCCGAGACCGACGCCCCAAAGAACCGTCCCCCGAATACAGCATTTCGGCAACAACGCATGCGCGCCTGGCAATGCGTGCTGACGCCAAAACTCATTGTCACCATCTTTTCCATTCTCGCTGCCATCTACCTTGGCTTTGGCGCATATTTAACCTACCTTGCATACACTGTATGTTCTGTTTTCCTTTCCCGCTTGGAAATTGCACGAATGGATTCTAATTGATCCGCCATCTCCCATCACTAGGTCCGAGATATCACAGTCGATTACACCAAGTGCCTAACTGAAGCGCCGACCGGCGATCCGGACGTAATTCCCCCCGATAATATCCAAGCCCATTTTAGCGTCAAGGATGAAAACTTGGATCCGCTCAAGTCAACATGGAAGAGAGAAGTTCGCAACGTGTCAGTTGCAGATTACCATCAGGACCGCGATTACTGCATCCTTGAGGTTAGAATTCCGGAGGATCTGAAGCCCACTATCAGCTTCTTCTACCGCCTCGATAACTTCTATCAGAATCATCGTCGCTATGTCAACTCGTTTAATGCTAAGCAGCTTCTCGGCGATGCTGTCGACGGGAACACCATCAATGGGTCAACATGCGACCCCTTGACCCACGGGTTGGACAAGAATGGTGAGACCAAGATCATCTACCCTTGTGGCCTGGTTGCAAATTCTCTCTTCAACGACACATATTCCGATCTGGTGCTGTTGAATTCTCCCGGCTCAAGCGAAAATGAGACAAAGTATGAAATGTCCAGAAAGGGGATCGCCTGGTCTGGCACCAAGGATCTTTATGGCCCAACGAAATATACTCTCGACCAGATCATTCCGCCTCCCAATTGGGAGAAGCGGTACAAAGACGGGTACACTGAGGCCAACCCGCCTCCCAACTTCAAAGAGGATGAGAACTTCCAGAACTGGATGATGCTTGCTGCTGCGCCCAACTTCTATAAGCTTGCTATGAAGAACGACAACGACGTCATGAAGGCCGGAATCTATCGAATCGAAATTGAGAACAATTGGGATGCGACGAAGTATAGCGGTCACAAATCTATAGTCTTGACGACCATTTCAACCATGGGTTCTCGCAACATTTGGCCTGGCATCATCTTTCTGATTGTCGGTGGCATCTGTCTGATTCTTGACGTTTACTTTATCCTGTCGTTCTTCTTGTGGAAGCCTCGCAAGTTGGGTGACCCATCATATCTGTCGTGGAACCAGTCCTCTGGACCTCAAGGACACGGGTCAAGCACATGAGAGATAAGATATTCTGCTGTCGGGCTTGAGTAGCATGTCGATGTTAAGCGCTGCTTGGTCATTCTTTCAGTCGGTTTATTATTTCGGGTACCTTGGGCTTTTACATGGCGTTTGGTGGATAATTGGCTTTTTCTTTCTTTCTTTCTTTCTTTCTTTCTTTCTTTCTTTCTTTCTTTCTTTCTTTCTTTCTTTCTTTCTTTCTTTCTTTCTTTCTTTCTTTCTTTTTTCTTTTTTCTTTTTTCTTGACTTTCTTGTTGAAATAACAGGAGAGCTCTCGTACTGGATCAGATACCTAGGTAGTAGTAGTTTATGTTATTCCAGGAGAGACATTGGCATTGATTTTGGGGGGGTTCAAGTCGCATATGAAAGCAATAACTCTGTATATGTTCTGGATGTGCTTACCGTCGTACAAGGACTCGGGCAAAACCCCGGTGCCCTCTTTTCACCGCTTTGTTTCAAGCTGTGAGCCCCCGCAGCGCCTCCCGTCTCTCCCCTTTTGTTGCTTGAACTTGATTAATGAGGGCACGTCGTGACGGAGAGGGCCGGGGCCGCGGACCTGCATGCTTGCTCCATAAACCACCTGGCTGACCCTAACCCCTTTATTTGCCAAGACGCCTTTTGAACCCCACTGGACGGTGCCCCACTTTTGGCTGGAAACCCCCATTTCAATTTACAAGGGCAACTAAAATAAACTGCAGACGCATCAACGACAGAAGCTCGCACATCAATACCACTCGGCCTCGCTCTGTCCGTCTCCGTTCTCGTCTATACAATCAACAACAGGTTTCCCTCAAGAATAGAAGCGGCATCCCCTCAAAATGGCGGACCCAGACCTAATCGCCTTCGCCAAAGCCGCAGGCTCAGCCGGCGACGACCTCTTCTCCCTCTTATCCGTCGACGCTACGGCCTCGGAACAAGACATTCGGCGAGCATTCCGAAAAAAGGCTTTGACGGCACATCCGGATAAAGCGGGGGATAAATATGACCCGGCATTGTATGAGAAGTTGGAAAAAGCGAGGGATGTGCTCATGAACAAAGAGGCGCGCGAAGCGTACGAGGCTGGCATGAAAGCTATCTTGCAGAAGAGAAAACAGTTGGAGATGATGGGTGAGAAAAGGCGGAGGCTGGTTGAGGATTTGGAGGCTAGAGAACGGGAAGCCGAGAACCAGAAAAAGATGAAGATGACGGCTGGGCAGAATGATGCCGAGGAGGAGAGGTGGAGGAGGGAGATGGTTGAAAGGGGGAGGAGGAAGATGGAGGAAAGGAAGAGGGAGCTGGAGGCTGCTGAGCAGAGGGAGAGGGAAAGGGAAGAGGCGGAGAGGAGGATTAGTGGGGAGGATAAGGCAGAGACGGGTGAGGCGGGTGAGGAGGACTTGGAAGCTCGGGAGAGGGAGCTGGAGAGGAAGTTGGAAGAGAGCAGGGCGAGGAAGGCCGCTAAGAAGGCTGCGAAAAAGGCTAAGAAGGGGGATAAGGAAATATCACCATCCCCTACTGCCCCTGCTGGAAAAGCTGAACCGATGGCTGACGAGGAAAAGGTCGCTGCAGTTCCTCCTCCTCCTTTTTCTGATACTCCTGCTCCTCCTCAGGCGGTATCGGTGGAAAGTTCCCGTGCTGCTACATCCAAACCGAGCGATCGGTTCGCTTCTACGATGGCCAGATTGCGTGCTGCGCAGGCTAAGAAGGATGAGGAAAAGAGGAAACGTGAGGCAGAGGCAGAGGGAGGGGCTGCGGTATAGAACCGTTCAGATGTCGGCATTTGTTTACAGCTGCTGCTAGGTTTGTTTTATTTGATTAGAGATATGATACCCCTTTTAAAGAACAATTCGAGATAAACTTGCCTTGAGAGGCATGGATACATTGCTGTAATCACGGTGGGTTGTGGGTTGGGCCTGCCTGTTCTTGTGAAATGTGGATATCTCAAACATGTTTCATGAGCTCTAGGAGTTTCCTTGGAGAAGGGATTGGATGCTTTAGTTGAACTCTCGGTATTTTGAAACTTGTTGTATGACTATCCATGAACAGGAGCCTAAACTTCCATACCCCTTTTCGATAAATGATCACATACCTTGAGAGCTTGACCGCTCAAAAATCCAAGATATGAAATCAAATACACATTCGCTTCATGTGTTGACTTAAATACTCGCCAAACGAGGTGAAGCAAGCGAAAAAGATTACTAAGCGCATTGCTTCAAGATTGACTCAACTCATCAACTTGTCAAATCCGTATAGAGAAAGATACAGTAACCTCTCCGGAAGCGAAAACATCAATAAAGCAGAGACAGCAAACATAAAGATCATAATTATACGGGACAATAAGTACGGGATAGGTTGGGGTAGGACGCGCCAATAGGCCACAAAGAAACACAATCGCAGCTCTGTCCGCGAAAAACGCACTCCCGCATCTGCCCTATACCAGTCGGATGAGTCTGAGTTAACGACGTCGCGTTACTACGTACCATTAGAAATTACGTTACACCATGCATATATATAAAAAGAAGCGTGAGAGAGTAGACAGGAGCAAGTGACAAAATATCAGGTGTATACGAAGATGTAGTGTAGGAGGTCTTTTTAGAAGGGACTGCTGATCCCTGACTTTCCAAAGGTACATGAAGTGTGACATTCAATTGTTCAGCGGCACCAAGTGACCACCTGACTGATGCATAACCTCCTATCTGATCAATAAAAGTCCACTCAACACTTTTCGCTCTACGAAACTGTAACTTTTTGAGATTACGGATACTCAATCAACGACTCGACGGTTCCAATCTTTGAATTGACCACTGTCGGTTGCGGTTTCACAGTTACCTAGCTACCTTAACCTCCAGCAGCTGACAAGTGGCAGGCTCACAGCGCCAGCAGTACCTACCCTAACAGCACTAAGGCAGCAGCAACTCTAACAATGGAATCCTCGTAATCGCCTTTCTATTCCACAATACCAACCTTTATGTTGATTGCGACCTGCAACCTGCAATCCTTAATCCATTATTAGTTTTTCTCCAATAAAAATTGACCTGATCAGCTACTCGTCCTCTTCTTTCACTGCCTCACTCCGCTCCCGATTCCTCGACAACAGCGCTGCGGTATTCGGTCGCGCGCAAACCACCGATCGTGAACAATACCCATATTCGAGTGACCTATCTCCGCCGACAATCATGGCGAGCAAATTCGAGCGCGAAAAGGCCAGCTTCGCGGCCAGTATGGCTGCTGCGGCATCCATGAGATCGGCGCCCTCATCCTCCAGTTCAGCTCTCAACAATGCCGTCAAGCGCGGCACTCTCGCCCCCCCATCTCCTTCCCTTTCAGTCGGCTCGACGACATCCGGCGCAGCAGTCGGTACTCCCTCACGAAGAGATCGCGATGCGGCAAACACTCCCAACCACAATATCGTATTTTCCCAGCCGGCAATGACGGGCACGGGTGACAGCGTCATTTCCCAGATGGCCTATGCTGTTTCCTGGCTGAGGGGCAAGGACGAGCCGCAGCCGTATAATTCTGTCTTGGGTTACCTGTCTTATACATCACGGCCCGAAAGCGAGCAGGAGTTTTTTGTAGAGCAGATGAGGAGACATCCGCAGATACAATGGATACCGGATCCCAACCTAAGCGAACAGACATGGAGGACGGGAAAGTATTTGCATCGGCCTGCTATTCCGGGGGTGAAGAGCAAGACTACATTGCTTGGTTATCTACAGAAAAAGACGGACGCGAGTGGGGTCAGTGTGAAGGACTTGAAGGACGGGTGGCCTGATTGTGATACGGCGATTACAGAGTTGGAGAGCGAACACAAGGTTCTGGTTGTGAGGGCGAAGAAGGACGGGGTAGCGAGAATGGTGTGGCTTGATGATTCTAGCTTGGAAAACGAGATCGATCCGCAGCTGAAGATGATGTGGACGAGGGTAGAACTGCCCAGCTTGGAGACGATCGCGGCGAGGCTGATTGCTGCCGGGCAAAAGCCTGCTAGCGAGGATCCTAGGAATAAGGTTGCTTTGCCGGGATCTGGGGCGGATAAGAAGAAGAAGAGGGCACAGAGGCGGACGGGTAAGAGCACGAATACGCATATGGAGCATTTGTTGAAGGACTATAGTTATATGAAGAGGTGAAAGGATATTAGTAGTCTGCGAATGGATAGGGTGCTTGGAAAAATATACCATTACTCTTGAGGAGCTCAAGGCAACACGAAATAAAAATGGCTTTAGGAATCGGCGTTTTATAAGAATGTTAACTTTGCCATAGGGCAAACGGATGGGGGGATTTGCATTAGTCGACACATATAATGAGGGGGGTTTTTTTCCCTTTTTTTTCTGGGCAATAGAGGGGATAGATTCACAAGACCACATCAACGTCAATACTTTTAATACCAGATATGCCAAGGATGAAGAAGCAAAATCAGAAAGAAGGTAAAGAAGGGTCAATAGGGAAATAAAAGACGAATGTTAAATATATTCATCCCATCATCATGGTGTCATCACCATCCAAGCCGACGTCAGGCTGGGCAATAGGAACACCACGTCCACGTCCAGCGAGCAGCTCTCTCCTGATCTCAGGGGCAATCTTATAATGCCCATGGTTGAGCAAGAGATCGAGAAGAGCCTCACGTTGATCCTCGGTAACTATACAGATTTAAGTATCGTGCATTGGCCATGTGAAGAGAGGGTAAACTTACTGTCATTGCGATATCGCTGGGCGAATACTAACAAGCACTGGTGGAAAATTACGGGAAGGGAGTCTGGGACAGAATCCACATCCCTAACAGAAGATGCGTATCGAATAAAGTGGAAAACAAGAGAGTCAATAACCTGCCAAGCTGTTTACAACACGGTTAGATACCATACAGTTTGCAGATATTTATTAGTTTTCACTTACGCAAAGCATATCGCTTCTCCAGAAGAACCTTGAGGAGATAGTTGGTTGCGCTGACGCATTCCGACTTTTGCGAAGCTTGTTCTGCCGCAATATCGCACAGCGCCTTCATAGCCGCAGCCGAATGCAATACCGGGACTGAAACTCGAGACAACACAGCCGAGATGATCTGGGCCTCTCGCAGTGTGCAGGTACCTTGTTATAGAGTTAGTTACTTGTAATGTTGAGCATTAGGTTTAACACAATCACTTACCGGATGCAGCCAATGGAATGAGGAAACCCTTGAAGAATCCGGCGGGTTTATAGAGAGCCTTCTTCAAGCAGTTGAAAAGATGGACATTGAGCTTCTTGTTTTCGTAAATATCCTCGCGGACGCGCTCCAAGATAACCATCTCCATAAATCGCTGGACAACAATGGGTTTCGCCGAGACGAAGATTCTGGTCGCGGCGTAGCAAGCATTAGGGGTCCATGACTCTGGCTTCGTAATGGGCAGGATATCCTCCCAGTGTGGGATTTGTGGCAGGACCTTGAAAGGCTTTGGTAACGGTCCAGACTTGTATCGCGCAAGTATCATTCCGATCCTGAGAGAAAGTCAGCACAATTGTTTTCGCATGATCATACTAAAGAGAGGATTCCAGCCTACTTCTCGAAAACATCGATCACCTTTGGTGGTAGCTGGTAATCTTCCTCAACGGCACCCCTATCATCCCACCCGCCCTGCCCAGCGGCCTCCTTTTCGGCGATCTTGGCCAGAATCAAATCGGCAAGATTTGTTCCTTGCCCTTGCCCCTGTTGTTGCGCAGCACCATCTCCCTTCAGATCCCAGCCATGTGCCAGTAATGGGTCGTCATTCATCGAAGGTGTGACAAAACGGTTGAAGGTCTCCAGGTCGGCAGCATCAATCTCGATTTCTTCGACAATTTCCTCTTCGTCGCCCCAAGCTTCCTCTTCATCATTCTTATATTCCTCCTCTTCATCGCTGCCGGTAAACCTGGACGGGTCAAAGTCGAAGGCCGAGGTGGGTGGCGCCCCTTCAGCTCCGGAATTTTCCTGTAACCGTTCTTCGTCTTGCAGAAGGTCACGACTCATATCAAGAATCTTGCGTGAGGCCCGAGAATCGACATAGGATTGTTCCTCGGCCTGGCCTTTGTTTGCCCTCTTCGAAGGACGGCCATCGCTGTTTTTGAGGACCCCGGTGGCCACGAGATCGTGCTCGAGGGGGTTGTGTCGTCGCTTGTTGGATAAGCTCGTTGCTTTCGGCATTGTGACAAGTGTGTTGTGTATGTTTTGGGTGAGGATAGTGTGATGTTACTATAACGACAGCAATCACGAACGAACAGAACGATAGTAGACCGCCTACACCCAGGTGCCCTGTGACTGGGATTTTTTTCGTGGACTTCACAGCCAAAAAGTTCCCACAAGTTCCCGTTGTGGGGTAATTCCTATTTGCGCTGCAACACTAATTGGTCAAATGCGAGAGAGTCGGATTTACAAAGTACCGCTAATCGCCTTGGCAGTTTAAAATCTCTTATCGTAGCCTTATCGGTATGCCCCGCGCTGAGCGCCCCGCGACAGTCCAGTTGCATGTGTCGCAAATCGCGAACTCGATTTGACAGCTCGTCCTATCTAGGGACTTCCAAGGAAGGATACATCTGAAGAGTGGATCTTCAATGTATTGTACTAAATAAAACCGGCAGAACATCAAGAAAATAAACAATGTTATTTTCTTCGAAAGTTTGCTAGATTGTGAATCCATATATAAATGTTAAGATATTTCATTTTAAACAATTTGACCAAGAAAACCGCTCGATGCAAGCGTTTAAATATTCACCCCACCCAGGACGTTGAGATGGATCTCTCTTGCATGTCAATGACCAAAGTCCTGAACAAGCTGCTCACCGCCTTCCGAAAACAGCTAGATCCATGAGCGTGCATTCGATTTTTCAGTCCATTCAGGACTTTCAAGCCACACAGAGAGCCACTTCCACTTAACGCCAATCTTTCTTATCGCATCGAGCGGTAAGCGATGGCAGTAAAAAAAAGTTGGCAAAAGGAAAAAAGTTCAGCAAAAAAGTTCAGCAACAAGCCAATGCCCCACTGATTGTGATTCTGAAGCTTCATCACCTTAGAATTTACTGCAAATCCAAACTGCAGGTTGCAGTCAATTCACATCCATCGAAATGGCCAAAATCAAGAGAAAGGGCCAGACCGGCCAGGCCAAGAACTACATCACCCGCACCCAGGCTGTCAAGAAGCTGCAGCTCAGTCTTCCTGATTTCCGCAAGCTGTGCATCTGGAAGGGCATCTACCCAAGAGAACCCAGGAGCCGCAAGAAGGTATCCAAATCGGCGACCGCATCCACCACCTTCTACTATACCAAGGACATTCAATATCTCCAACACGAGCCCCTCCTCCAAAAGTTCCGCGAACAAAAGACCCTCGAGAAGAAGATCTCGCGCGCCCTGGGCCGTGGCGATGTTAGCGATGCGGCTCGTCTTGAGCGCAATGCCGCCCGGCCTGACCAGACCGGCAAGCCGCGCTACACCCTGAACCATGTTGTGCGTGAGCGCTATCCGACTTTCATCGATGCTGTCCGCGACCTTGACGACTGCCTATCGATGCTCTTCCTTTTCGCCAACCTTCCCTCCACCTCAGCCGTTCCCGCAAAGATGATCGCCCGCTGCGAACGTCTCTGCCTCGAGTTTCAACACTATCTCATCACCTCACACAGCTTGCGCAAGTCATTCTTGTCAATCAAGGGCATCTACTACCAGGCAAACATCATGGGCGAGGATGTGTTGTGGCTTGTTCCGTATAAGTTCAACCAGAGAGTCGTTGGTGATATTGATTTCCGCATCATGGGTACCTTTGTCGAGTTTTACATGACCATGCTCAGCTTTATCAACTATAGACTTTACACCTCAATTGGTCTTAAATACCCTCCAAAGTTTGATCAGACCAAGGACGACCAAGGCGCCGAGCTTGCAGCCATCTCCATCGAGGGCGCCAACCTTGCGACCAACGGTGAGACCAAGGCTATTAGTAACGGTGAGGAGAAGGAGATCGACCCTAAGGTTCAGGCCCAGGTCAACAAGCTCGTCAAGCAGTTGAAGGATGAGGCCAATGGCGAGAAGGCGGATGAGGAAATGACAAAGGGTGATGACGAGGAGGAGAAGGCGACCGACGCCCTCGACAAGTTTGAGCCTGCGGCGCCCGGCGGTGACGTTCTCTTGCAGCCATCATACAGCGGCAACGACCCTTCCAAGCTCTTTTCAAACTTCACATTCTTCCTTTCCCGCGAGACTCCCAGACAATCTATCGAGTTCATTCTCCGCGCCTTTGGCTGCAAGAGGATAGGTTGGGACTCAGTTCTCGGTGAGGGCGCTTTCACAACCGATGAGTCTGACCCATCAATCACCCATCAGATTGTCGACAGACCCGTTGTCCAGGCTGCTATGGATGAGGATGAGGGGGACGGTGAGGATAACCAGACTTCACGCAAGCTCGGACCCAACCAAAGATACCCCGGCAGAATTTATGTGCAACCCCAGTGGGTTTGGGACAGTGTCAACGATGAGGAGCTCAAGAGCCCCGAGCTCTACGCACCCGGCGCCGCCCTTCCACCACATCTTAGCCCCTTCGTTAAACCTACCCAAGGCCAGTACGACCCCACAGTTCCTCTCCAGGAACAGCAAACCGAGGGCGAGGCTCTCGATGCCGAGATCGAGGATGCTATGGAGGAGCAGGAGGAAGGAGACGACTCCGAGGTCGAGAACGACATGCATGTTGCTTCTGATAATGATGAGGAGGATGGGGAAGACGAGGAAGATGGCGATGAACAGGAGGATGAGGAAGAGGGCGATGAAGAGGATGATGCGGCCCTGGAGAGACAACGTGAGCTCGAGGCCGAGATTTCGGGCAAGAAGGTTAAGAGCAAGCAGGTAGACGCCAAGACGAAGGCTAAGCTCGACGCAAAGAAGGCTCTGGAAAAGAAGAAGAAGGAGGAGGCCGAAGATTTGGAGCGCGCCAAGGGCATGCTTAGCAAGAAGAAGCGCAAGCTGTTTGAGCAGATGCAGTATACCAACAACAAGAAGAGCGCTGAGGATATGAAGCTCAAGGCTAAGAGGAGAAAGTTGGAGAAGGAGAAGGCAGCGAAGTAGCGTAAATTAACAAGGGCGTGTAATTTTGGGTCTTGTTTATTTGTCAGTTTAATGAGAGATACCACTGTTCTCAATGGTCTTATATTGGTATTGTGCAGATGATTCATTGTTTTAGTTTGTGCCTCTGTTTGTCTCATCTTCAACAAAAGGTGATTTTTTGATCAAATCACCATCTTGAGATTTCATCCAAATACATCGTAACTTTGGGAAGTTGGCTTTCTCTCGGAATGAGAACGGCTCCTTCCTTTAGAAAAAAATACTACAGGGTCTAATTACGACGGCTATATTACACGTTAATAACAGCCAGCTTTAAAAGTGCGTTTTGCCATATAGAAGTGTGCTTATGAGGGGAAATGTATATAAAGTAGTCTATGCGAAGTCTATATTGTGGGAGGTGATCAAGTGCATTGCGAAGAGACACTCTCTTCAAAAAAAGGACATGTGAGTGAGACAGGCTCGGTGAGCAACTAAATTACCCCGCCATGTCGCTTTATTGGCTAACGAGTTCAGACGGCCCCGCTCTTTGAGGTCTGGAAATTTTTGGTGGGGCAGGGGCTCTGAGTCAATCAGCGATAACGATTGACGCATTTCTCTAGATGCACAGGTTCATGGGCCGCAAAAGGGATTTCTTTTCGAGTATAGACATCTATCAATGACGGCTTGCTTCTTGGCAGCCAATTCCAATTTCTTTCCTTCTCTTCGCCTCGCCAGCTCTTTTATATACAGACCACTTTTACCCAGCATCAATCGCGTTCGTACAGGGCCCCACTTCTCTCACTTCCAGAAAACGAACCCCTCCATTCCCTACAACGGCGGCCCAGTCGTCTGCAGTCCATTCTTGCAACTTTTACGCCAAAAAAATTCTATTCATTCTTCCACCATGACTTCACAACTCGAGCAGCTCGTCCAGAAGGTCGAGGGCCTCTCCCTCGACGCATTCGCAGACAAGTACCCCAACTGCCACCCGAAGGTCAACCCCTTCGACCTGTACCGCGCCCACCTTTCCAGCGTCCTCGGAGAAGTTACTGGTGTCGACACCAAGATCATTTACCCCGCGCTCGCATGGACCGCAAGTCTCGATAAGGGCGATCTCGTCCTCCCAGCTCCTGCTCTCCGCATCAAGGGCAAGAAGCCCGACGAGCTCGCCGCAGAATGGGGTGCCAAGGTGTGTACAGAGCTGTCGCATTCCCAATTCCTCGCTAACCTCCGTTTCGCATGTTCCAGTTTCCAGAGGACGATATTCTCTTCGAGAAGCCCACCGTTTCCGGTTACTTCATGACCTTCTTCCTCAAGCCCGCCCCCCTCACTACCGCCCTCCTCCCCTTGATCAGATCCCAGGGCCCCGACTTCGGCCGCAACAAATACCATGGTCTCAAGGACCCCAGGGACCCAAGCAAGGGCAAGAAGAAGATGATTGTCGAATTCTCCTCCCCAAACATCGCCAAGCCCTTCCACGCCGGTCACTTGCGCAGCACAATTATTGGTGGTTTCCTCGCCAACCTTTACGATATTGCCGGGTGGGACGTTACCAGAATAAATTACCTTGGTGACTGGGGAAAGCAGTATGGTCTTTTAGCTTTGGGTTTCGAGAAATACGGTGATGAGGAGGCGCTCCAAAAGGATCCTATCAACCACCTTTTCCAGCTGTACGTCCGCATCAATACCGAAATGTCGGCCGAGAAGGAGGACTTTGAGAAGAGGAAAGCGGCTGGCGAGGATATCAGCGAGTTGGAGGCCAATAGTCTCGACGAGCAGGCCCGTCGCTACTTCAGGAAGATGACCGACAGAGATCCCGATGCTCTCGCCATGTGGAAGCGCTTCCGCGACCTTTCCATTATTCGTTACAAGCAGACCTATGCTCGCCTTAACATTCACTTCGACGAGTACAGCGGCGAAAGCCAGGTCTCGGAGGTGGAAATGGAGAAGGTTGGAAGGGAGATGGAGGAGAAGGGCATTGCCAAGGAGGATAAGGGTGCCATGATTGTCGACTTCCAGGAGTTAATTCCCGGCAAGGAGGGCAAGCGCCTCGAGAAGCCTATTGTTAAAAAGAGGGACGGTACTGCCTTATACCTTACCCGTGACATTAGCGAGCTTCTTAACCGCCACAAGAAGTACAACTTTGACCACATGATTTACGTCGTCGCATCAGCACAGGATCTCCATCTAAAGCAGCTCTTCAAGATCATTGAGCTACTCGGCCACAAGGAGATTGCCGACAAGTGCCAGCACATCAACTTCGGCTTGGTATTGGGTATGAGCACCCGCAAGGGAACCGTCAAGTTTCTCGACGACATCCTGCGCGACGTCGCAGACAAGATGCACGAGACCATGAGGAAGAACGAGACCAAGTACAACCAGGTCGAGAACCCCGAGGCAACGGCCGATGTCCTCGGTATCAGCAGTGTGATGATTCAGGACATGACTGGCAAGAGAATCAACAACTATACCTTCAACATGGATCAGATGACCTCATTCGAGGGTGACACTGGCCCGTACTTGCAATACGCCCATGCCCGTATTGCCTCTATCAAGCGCAAGGCTGATATTCCGGCTGAGGAGATCGATACTGCTGATTTGTCGCTTCTTACTGAGTCCCACGCCATCAACATCGTCCGTCTGCTCGTCCAGTGGCCCGATGTCATCGGCAATACTCTCAGGACACTTGAGCCTGTAACGGTGTTGGCGTACCTCTTCAAGATGACCCATGCTCTCAGCAGCTCATACGACCATCTCAAGATTGTCGGTAGCGAGCGTGAGCTGATGAAGGCTCGTCTGGCGCTATATGATGCCGCCCATATTGTTCTTGGAAATGGCATGCGTCTGTTGGGTCTCAGCCCTGTTGACCGGTGAGTGAAATTTGACATGATTCCTTTCTCGATCTGAAGCGTGGCCTGCTGACTATCTTTACTTTTTGCAGTATGTAAAATATCTGCCAATTTCGAAGTGTCTGACATGAAAGCGAGCATAGAGTGATGGGTAAATGAAAAGAGGAGTTGCTGCTGCTATTGTTGTTCTTGTTGATATTTATTTATCCGTGCATTTGACTTGTAATAAGCACGCCCAACAAGCAAAATGTCTTGAAACCTGATATACATGTCCAAACACAGACAAGAATACCAACATGTGTCACTTCTTGAGAGGTCAACATGAAGTCTATAGCGGCGAGGAGACTTACGTTAGGTCGTGCAAAAGTTTTCCTATTTTTTCATATATATATATGTTGTGCCTCCTTGCTCTCTGTTCCGCTTTCGTTGACATAACTGTATCTTCTCTTACATCAATCACACACGTTCAAACACTATTGATATCATAAAGGGTCTTCGAGTCTCGGAGTAAACTGGAACCAGAGATAGCCCCATTTTCCTCATCAATCAGTCAGATTACGGCGGTCGAATTGAGAAGATTTGGCCGTATTATGCGTCTACTCGGAGCCGTGGCGCTCCTTCAAATCTGCATGATGATATGCATGAATCTGCACTCTGCACAACCGCGTTGCGCCGGCACGTGTAGTCGGTATATGTGGCATAAATAATTATCTTGTACAACTCCTCCCTTCTCCAGTTGCCTACAGCAAAATCCAATGAACCTTGAAACGCCAGCGCCGCCGCCTTTAAGGCAAAAAAATCTGAAGGCCAAAGACGGTTGTTAAAATGATGAGATAAGAAAGTAAACTCCTCCCTCCGGCTGACCGCACCTTGCTGGCCTTGTATTGTCTGCCACACGGCTTCGTCACGACGGACAACTCTGATGCAAGGAATAAACCGTGTAATATCCTTGTCCCACTTCTCTAAGGTCCCTAACCCCCAAGCCATCTTGAGCCAAAGCAACATATCATTATTCACCATATCTGACACTTTACATGGCCATCTCAGCCTGCAACTTTCTGAGCTCTGCCTCCTCGTCGTCTTCGACAACGGCGGGTGCCTTGCCTTTGACTAAAAGAGTTGTTAGTGAAACAAAACAGTGATGGGGGATATTAACAACTTACGCTCTCCGTTTGCCACAGTTGGCAGACGATCTACCGGGACAGCACCAGTCTCCAGCATCTTGTCCTCGAGGTCCTTCTGCATAAGCTGGTCCAATTCCTCGTTGAGCTCGTCGTCGTCAATTTGTTGGCCAATGTTGACGGAGCTGATGGCCTGCGAGATTTCGTCGTTGAGCTGGTTGTGCTCTTGCAGTTGTTCCCTATCAATTTTGTTAGAACCCGTTGATTATTGTAATCTTTAGCACGGGCCGAAATGATACGTACATCGCCTCGTCCACCTTATCAGGCGTAAGCTTGCCATGTATTTGTTTCATAGCAGCGCTTGCCCTCTGCATCGCCAGGAACGTCTCCTGGTTGATGTTTGCAGACTCGATGGCGTTGATCTGCTGTTCGAGAGTACCAATATGGTTCATCGTCTGTTCGAGGTTTCCCTCGAGTACCTTCTTACGCCGTAGCGCAGTCTTCGCCGCTATCACCAACCACCGTCAGTATGTGGCATCGAACCGATAAGGCCGCCGGGGATCAGCTCACCAGTCTTGTTTGTGGTCACGTGTCTTCGCGCCTCCTTGTCCTGCTCCTCTATTTGGCGAAGGGTGTGGGCTTCGCGCTTCTGCAGCATCTCCAGCTGTGTCCGTAGGTCAAGAATGACATTTTTGGGGGTATCTTTCCGCTTCTGAGCGGCTCCACCGCCGAACCAACCCCAGATGCCCGACATATCGAACAGTTAGAATCGATGATCGGAAAGTCGGAATAGGATGATGTCGTGCGATGGAAGGATGTCGAGGTCGGGTTGTTGTCGAAGCTTAAAGGTTGGTGTCGAGGGGAAGTGCAGGTGACTAGGTTGCCGATGACGCCTCAGCAACGGTCGGCGGGGTCGCAACCTAACTTCAGGCAACTTGGACAGCGCCGTCGGGAGAGGGACAACCGGGTTTCAAACAATGGAAAAGAGTGTACGCAAGTCCGCCGAAATGAGCAAGGTGGGCGCGTGTTTAAAGGAGATCAGTAAAGGTGAAGCCTGGGCTTTGACGTTCTTGATGACGAATGCGCCGTGATAGTGACCTCGGAGATGATGACCAAGGCTGCCTATCAGCAAATGATGCAGCAACAGGGTATTCCGACAAATCAGTGATCGTTGATGGTTGCGGCACGCGGCCACTGGCGGTTCCCGTCCGAAATTTATCCACTCAAGTCATGTGATTTTGCATTATCTGAAGATGGATTGTGCTCATTCATTGAATGGTTGCCCGTGCACCTTCACTTTCACCCTGGGGCACCGCAGAATCAGATTCTTGAGAGGCATGACTTGCTCAGATGGCAACCTGGGGTGGTGTCATCTAGGAAGTCAAAAGGCTAACGTGATTCAATCAGTTTTTCTTCCTTTCAAATTTGCAAACATTTTCCCCGACAACTTTTCTGAAATGTCATTCGGACCCCCGCCCTCACAACTTTGCCTTCTCTCACATCTACCCAAGGGACAAGTTGGAGATAAAGTGAGATTTCTAGGATGGTGAGTGGGAGTAGCCCATGATATCCGGATTCGTCATCAATCTTGGCTTTCCCAATCACAATTTCAAGTTACAAGGACGAAGCAAATTAATGACTAACACATGGTAATTAGTGTGACCTCCTACTCCTTGTCATCAGGCACTCTGACCCTGGAACATCGACTTTTCGATGACAAACAGCCAGTTGCGGCTGCAGTAGATGTTAATCTCGTTCTCGAGAGCCTTGGGTCGGAGCAAACGCGCTTTGGAGAGTGGGTGAATGTAATGGGATACATCACCTCAACCGGCAGCAAAGTCCCAGACGGTCTCAACTCGACAGTCCGGGTTCAAGCAATTCTCGCTTGGTCAGCTGGACCTCTCAACTTGCAAACGTATGAAGCATCTGTGAGAGCTCTAAACGAACGGGACGTGGCTCACCCACCCTAAACCATGGAAATTATCTATACCTTTTTGAAGCCCAATGGCGTCTCAACATGCAAAATAACACATTTATATTTTTTTCCTCCCACAACTACAACTTAACCGAGCCTTAGCAACAAAAGCCCATAAAAATGGGCTTTAGCTTGGAAATTGTAGATTTAGACAAGTGATACAGCAAGGAGCGAAACCGGCTTCTGGTCCGCTCTTATAGAATGTTTAGGCACGGACCAGCAATACTTGAGGAACATCAAAGTACGGATCCGTAGATCCGTACAGTGTGACGCCAATAGCAGTACCGCAAAGCAGCGATAAGTAAATAGGACTGCTCTGACGCTGACGTATTTTTCTCACAGTGCAATGATGAAAGGACAGTACTGACCGGCCCTTGCTTAAGTACACGACCGTCCAAGGGCAGGCTCGGCATTCTCCTTCCTAGTTCAACATTGCCCCACCCATGCATTTCGGGCACGCTCGTCCTGAATTTCCACCTTACTCAAGGCAGCTTCTACGTGTCGCGCAGCTACGCTCCAGAGGGACATGACTTTGTACACACCAACGGAAACACCGCCAATGATGTGCTTCGAATTATGCGCGATTGGCGCCATGCCCTCCAGCCGCCAATGCAGACAATGCTTAACGTGCGGTTGGCGACCCAAGCAAGGCAATACCTTCCTTGACTGCAAAAACAGCAGCCACCTTCAACGCCCTCAATCTGACCGACCGAGATTCACGCTACGAATTTTAACAGCCGCTCGCGGTAGGTACTGTCTCGTTTGTCTAGCAGCTACCCCAGTTTCAACTGCTAACGACAGTCCCGCGAACATCAGCCGTCCTTTCGCAAACTTGCTCGCCTTTTCCTACCGCCGAACATTCGTATGGATAGCTGCCGAGAGAACTAAGCTTGTCGGGTCTTGCGAAATGCGACTCCTGGAACGTGACGATACCGGCGAGTTCCGCCTGACGAAGTACCTCCCTAGTGATGAGATCCCGCCTTACGCGATCCTTTCACACACCTGGGGCGACGAAGAGGTCCTCTATAATGACATAGCAGACGGCATGGGCAAGAACAAAGCGGGTTACGATAAGATTCAGTTTTGCGGAGATCAAGCCTGGCGAGATGGTCTGAAATACTTTTGGGTCGACACATGCTGCATCGACAAATCCGACGCTGCCGAGCTTCAGCTCGCTCTCAACTCCATGTTTCGGTGGTACCGCAGCGCGGCCAAATGCTATGTCTTTTTAGCAGACGTCTCAGCCCACCAGGAGGGCGACGGCCCTGGTGACAAGCCGGACATTCGACAGAGCAAATGGTTTACCCGAGGATGGACCCTCCAAGAACTTATTGCCCCCACGATTGTCGAATTCTTCTCCGAAGAGGGCGAGCGCTTGGGAGACAAGAAGTCTCTGGAAAAAGAAATTCACGATAGAACCGGGATTCCCCTGAACGCCCTACAAGGGGTCGCATTATCCAACTTCAGCATCGACGAACGGATGAAATGGATTGAAAAGCGCAAGACAAAATTTGAGGAAGATAAGGCCTACTCTCTCTTTGGCATTTTCGATGTGCATATAGAGGTTCTCTACGGCGAAGGGGAACACAAAGCTTTCGACCGGTTACGAGAGAAGATCTCCAAAGATTCTCACCGTATAGCGAGGCTATGGGCTACCGACCCACGAGACCCACGCCATGAGAAGGAGCGCATTGAGCTGGCAAAAGGTGGCTTACTGGCTGACGCTTACCGCTGGGTCTTCAATAACCCCGACTTCAAGCGATGGCGCGAGCTGCCCGAGAGCCGCTTGCTTTGGATCAAGGGGAATCCAGGCAAAGGCAAGACGATGTTGCTATGCGGCATCATCGACGGGCTAGAGCAGGCTGTTAGGGCTGACAGCCACAACTTGGCATATTTCTTCTGCCAAGCTACCGACTCGCGCATCAATAACGCGACTGCCGTGCTACGGGGTTTAATTTACCTCCTTACTTGCTGGCAACCGCGTCTCCTCTTGTATCTCCCGGAAAATACGTACGCCTCCGACGATGCTATGGCATGGGTCGTTCTTTCGAAGGCTTTATTCAAGATACTAGAAGACCCGAACCTAAAGATTACCTACTTAGTGATTGATGCCCTGGACGAATGCGTAATAGACCAACCAAAGCTCCTCAGTTTGATCGTCCAGATATCATCTGTATCTGCTCGTGTTAGGTTAATCGCCTCTAGTCGCAATTGGGTGCAGATCGAGAAACAGTTAGCGGCTATCACGCAACAATCCAAACTCAGCCTCGAGCTGAACGCCGAATCTGTCACCGCCGCCGTGGAAGCATTCATTCAACACAAGGTCCTGCATCTCTCAAGACTAAAATGCTACGACGAAGCAACGGAGAATGCCGTACACCACTACCTCGCTTCCAACGCAGATGGGACCTTCCTCTGGGTGGCCTTGGTTTGCCAAGCACTTGCCGATCCGAACCTTCGCAGATGGCAGACGCTCGATAAATTACATGCATTCCCACCAGGGTTGGATTCTTTATATGCGCAAATGATGAAGCATATTGATAACTCGGATAATGCAGACCTTTGCAAGCGAGCTCTTGCCACTGCTACAATCGTTCGCCGACCTATCAGCCTTTATGAACTTATCACTCTTATCGAGATGCCAAACGACATTAAAGAGAATCCGCAGTATCTCGAAGAACTTATAAGGCTTTGCGGCTCGTTTTTGACTCTTCGAGAGCAAATTATCTACTTCGTCCACCAATCAGCTAAAGACTTTCTAGAGGGAAAAGCCGTGCACCAAGCTTCCCGAGAGCCTTTCAACCAGATCTTCCCGAGAGGAACAGAAGTTGTCAACCGCACCGTCTTCTCAAGGTCGCTCAATGCAATGTCGACAGTATTACGGCGCGATATTTACGGCTTAAAGGCACCGGGGTTTCGAATTGACGAGGTTCAAACGCCGTTTCCAGACCCACTACACATGGTACGATACTCGTGCGTCTTCTGGGTCGACCACCTCTGCGATTCAATTTCCGACAAAAACATAATGCAACGCAACATACAAGACGCGATTCAGAGCTTCCTTGAACAGAAGTACCTTTACTGGCTCGAAGCTCTTAGTTTACTCCGAGCTATGTCGGAAGACGTCATTGCCATAAGACGACTCGAGAGCCTTCTGGTGCGTAAAACACTATTAGTTGTCAGAAGTTAGACTAAATAAATATAGGAACCTGCGTACCGAGGCTAGTTAAAAACACAGGATCGTAACGCGCATCCATTTACCTCGATCTACAAATCCATATCTAGCCGTTTGTCGAAGAAAATTCTCAAGATAAATAGGAAGCCACCAACTGCAGAAAGTCAAATTAACAGAGACACTGATCGAGGCCTATTAGTAGACCTTGTTCGAAATGCACACCGGTTTGCTTTATCTTGCCGATCGATAGTAGAGGAAGCCCCTCTTCAAGCGTATCTTTCAGCCCTCGTATTCGCACTAACTAGGAGTTTAATAAGGAAAAGATTTAAGGCAGAAGAGCCTTACTGGATTAGCACAGCACTAGCAGTAGAGGCGGAATGGAATGCATGCCTAGAGACGCTTAAGGGCTATAGTGACTAGGTTAAGTTGGTCGCCTTCTTACCGGATAGCCAGTGGCTCGCCTCGGGCTCGGGCGATAAAATAATTAAGATCTGAGATAAGGTCTCAGGTAAATATTTATAGACGCTCGAGGGATATAGTAGCTGGGTTAAGTCGGTCGCCTTCTTACTAAATAGCTAACGGCTTGCCTTAGGCTCGTATAATAATATAATTAAGATCTGGAATACGGTCTTAAGTAAGTGCTTATAGATGCTCGAGGGCTATAGCAGCTAAGTTAAGTCGGTCGCCTTCTTACCGGATAGCTAGCGGCTCGTTTCGGGCTCGGACGATAAAATAATTAAGATTTAGGATACGGTCTTAAGCAGGTGCTTATAGACGCTCGAGGGCTATAGCGACTCGGTTAAGTCGATCGCTTTTTTACTAGATAGCTAGCAACTCGCCTCGAGCTTAGACGATAAAATAATTAATATTTAGGATACGGTCTTAGGCAGGTACCTATAGACGCTTAAAAGCTATAGCGACTCGGTTAAGTCGGTCGCCTTTTTACCGGATAGTTAGCGGCTTGCTTTAAGCTCGGGCGATAAAATAATTAAGATCTAGGATACGGTCTTAAGCAGGTGCTTATAGACGTTCGAGGGCTATAATAACGGAGTTAAGTTGGTCGCCTTCTTACCGGATAATTAGCGGCTCGCCTCGGGCTCATACAATAAAATAATTAAGATCTGGGATACGGCTTTAGGTAGGTACTTATAGACGCTTAAGGGCTATAATAACTCGGTTAAATTGGTCGCCTTCTTACCGGATAGTTAGCGGCTTGCTTTAAGCTCATATAATAAAATAATTAAGATTTAAAATACGGCTTTAGGCAGGTATTTATAGACGCTTAAGGGCTATAGCGACTTAATTAAATCGATCGCTTTTTTATTAGATAGCTAGCGACTTGCCTTAAGCTCATACGATAAAATAATTAAGATCTAGGATACGGCTTTAGGCAGGTACCTATAGACGCTTAAAGGCTATAATAACTCGGTTAAATCGATTGCTTTCTTACCGGATAGCTAGCGGCTTACCTTAAGCTTATACGATAAAATAATAAAGATCTAGGATACGGTTTCAAGCAAATGTTTACAGACGCTCGAGGGATATAATAGCTGGGTTAAATCGGTCGCCTTTTTACTAGATAATTAGCGGCTTACCTTAAACTCATACGATAAAATAATTAAGATCTAGGATACGGCTTTAGGTAAGTGCTTATAGACGCTTAAGGGCTATAATAACTTAGTTAAGTCGGTCGCCTTTTTACCGGATAGCTAACGGCTCGCCTCGAGCTCGTACGATAAAATAATTAAGATTTAGGATACGGTCTTAAGCAAGTATTTATAAACGCTCGAGGGATATAATAGCTAGGTTAAGTCGGTCGCCTTCTTACCAGATGATTTAGATAGGTATGACTTAGGAGGGGAAAAGACTTAGATTGTTTGTAACGGCCGGAATGTATTATGGTTACTACCAGATTATCGCCCAACCTGTTTTAACGTCCAAGGATCGATAATATCCATCGGCTATAGATCGGGACGAGTTTTTACGATTAGCTTTTTGCAGGATATCTAATGCATTTAAGTTTTTTTAATCAATGTATTATTTCTATTCAACTGAGTGCCCTATAGGCCTGTAATACAGGGCCTGTAAGTTGCCACGGCAATGGTAGGTAGCCGTGGCTGCGGAGCGGAAGGATGAGGTGTAGTGGCCAAGGTGTGGCTGAAGTAGTGTACGACGGTTGCGTG
>MU867072.1:0-130288 GCA_033725935.1 Cladorrhinum sp. PSN259
GCCGGCCCTTACGGTACGGTTTTCCTTGTGTAAATAGCAGTAGAGGGACCGACGAGCCCTGCCAAGGGCATAGCGGTGTACGAAATATTATTATTTATATATATACTCTGCTTCTTTTGAAACTCATCACTCATCATGCCTTGAGTCTCTCACTCCCCGCAATGTCATCCTGCGCGTCCTTGACCAAAAAGCTATAATTTTCTCGTCAGCAAACAACTACTTTATCCCACACTACTCAAATCTCGATATTTGGAAGGAGAAAAGAAAAATACTCACTTGTAAAACAAAACAGCAGGCCCAATAGTCCCCAAATGCCACAAACTGTGCGCATCCAACATCCCTCCCAACGGCGCAAAATCCAAGAGCTCCAAGCTCATAGCCATCAAAACCCAAGCCACAACCATACCAGGCCACGTAGCCCACAACCTCCCGTTCTTTCTGTACCGCTTCCAACTGAACCAACTCCACATCATGTGCTGCACCGCTCCGCACGCGACGTTGGCTCCCATGTTGTACCCGTAATCCCACCTCCAGAGCTTCAGGTAGCACACGTGCGCCACGTACAACCCCGCGCACAACACGCTCCACACCCTCAAAACACTCCGTTTCCTGGGCGTCTTCCTGTAGAGCTCAAATACCCTAACGGGGGTATAATACAGCCCGTACAGCACCGACGCGCCGGCACCCAGGTAATCCAGCTCCTCGGTAACTTTGAAGTCTCTCGTGTGAAAGACGGCGCTGAAGAACCAAGATGCCATCCCCACGTACGCCAGACCGACGTAAAAAGGTCTCATACCGTACGATGCTGGTATGTGGGGCAAGACTTTATTGTAGAGCCCGTCGTAGTGTGCGTAAAAGTTACCGAGGGAGAAGAGGACGGAGAAAGGTTCCTGCATTCCCATGAACCGGCGGAAGGGCCATTTCCCGTGAAATTGGACTACGGGTTGCGGTGGGGAGGAAGATACTCGGCGGTCGGTTATTATGTGCTGGCAGGTGTGGTCGCATTCTTGGGGGCAGGTCCAGAGGAGGAGACGGCGGTGGAGGGCTAAACATGAAACAAAAGATATTAGCTGGGGAGAACAAAAAAAAAAGGAGAGAAGAGGGTGGGGGAGGAGGAAGAAGAAGAAGAAGAAGAAGAAGATATAAAAGCATACGGATGGGTGTCTGGTGTTTAGTATCTGCACCGCAGTTCTCGGTTTTGCATATCTAGAGGGGGTCACAAAATAAATACAAAGTCAATTCACCGTCATGGAATGGATGATATGAATAGTAAAAGTAAAAAAGAAAGCTCACCTCGACGCACTCCCGAAACTCGGGCAACCTATCACCAACCGACGCCTCCACCGGTTTGGACAGCATCAAAACCCCCAACAACACCATCAACGCAAAAACAGAAAAACATCTTGACGGTATCGAGATAGGTATCATCATTATCCCTTTCCTCCTCCTCCCCGCACCCATTGTGTTGTTTTCAAGCTGTTGTGTTTTTTTTACAACTGAACAAATTCAATCAGTAAAAGTAAGAAATAAAACGAGCAAAAGGAAAAAGGTCCACGGGTATTTTGTACTTTGTACGCGGTTTCCCGATGGGACGGGAGATATGTTAGGTATATGCCAGTACGTAAAAATCAATTGCCGACGGGACGGGAACGCGTTTGCGGTGTGGTTGTGTCGTGTCAGCAAACGTCCCAAACGACGTGCGTGACGGGCCGCTCGCGACGAACCCCACACCAATCTGTCTCCAAAGTCTACAAACAACGGGCCCGAAGTGGGGAGCCGCGATTATTTCTTGCATTCTGGGGGCAAATAAATCCTAGGCTCCAGCCCACCGGAAACTCCATGCTCTTTCTTCTATTCACGCCCCTCCCCCCTTCCCCTTGCATCAGGGGTTGTCCCTTGGGAAAAACGACTACTGCAAGTCCTGGGGTTTCTGTCGTATACATATGCTCCATCATGCGCATCATTGCAGATGTGCCCCATGGCTATCAGCTAACTATATTCGCCACATCGAAAAGACGACAATGCCTTTCCTGCTTGTGATCAATATCACACACGCTCTTCACAATAAAAAGTCTTGGTATCCAAAAATCATGTCACAAAATCAAAGTTGATTGAGCTAAAACCTAATATATCAGGCAATATAGATAAATATATCACCCTTTCAAAAGAATTATATCTGTCTCTCTCAGTCCGATAGGCCCGAGAAGACTTTCAAGAAGTAAAAATATCCATATACGTCGTCCCATATCCAATCCGTATCTCTCACCTAGAGAGTTCCCAATTCCATACCAAACTCCCAATTAAACCTTCCGCCCAGTCCCTCCTCTCATGCCTGAGATCAAAGCCCACACAAATCAAATCAATCAACATGCTTCGCTTTTTTGGTCTGGATCCAAAACTCCAATCTATATGGATGGAGAAAAATTCAAAACATGCAATAGTTGCCCACCGCCCACCAGTTAAACCCCCCTTCAACGGTGCTAGGAACCAAATAAATAGGGGCAAGTTGAGAGTACCCGAAAGTTAGAAACTCCTCGGCCCAAAATCGTTTCGCCGAAATAAGTCGTCATATCCGTCGTCAGAACCGTTTTTAAAAAAAAATATAAGAAAATGCGTCGAGGCTTATGTGTGTTTCGTTTGAAAAAGAAAAGTTAATCAGAGAATGTTGCGCCGAGTTAATGTT
Source organism: Cladorrhinum sp. PSN259 (assembly GCA_033725935.1). Classification (NCBI taxonomy): domain Eukaryota; kingdom Fungi; phylum Ascomycota; class Sordariomycetes; order Sordariales; family Podosporaceae; genus Cladorrhinum; species Cladorrhinum sp. PSN259. The sequence continues at coordinate 2,684 of MU867072.1, forward strand.
TCTTCATTCTTCCGGACAGAACACCGAAGAATGCCCACCGACACCAAAAAAGAAGAGATGAACAAAACTCCAAAATGAATATATGTTCAATCCAATCACCAAAGCGATTCGGGGGTATTTCTCTTTTCCTCAAAATTCGTCATAGGTAGGTATCTGTCTCATAAAGCTGCTTCGTGGAATGTAGAAAGTCGTCAAATGTTTGTCGTCATAAGCCGCACTTATTGTTGAATACAGGGTAACGGTGGTTTATAAAGTTAAAAGCCGGTCAAGTTAAAAGCATATACAAAGAAGTATAACAATCCCAGAAAAGAAAAATCCGGGCCAAGGTCGAAAAAATAGATAATGCAAGTCGGGCATACCGTTATAACGGAGACTGAGATCGACGGCGAACCTCGCGTTGCCTGAGTTCCTTGAGGCGTTGGTCGATGTAAGCCAGACGGCCAGCAAGGTTAGACCGTGGTGGTGCCGAGCCCGACTCTGTTGAAGGTTGTTGAATTGTTGCAAATGGCCTACCAAGCATACCAAGATCTACGCTGGCGTTATTTGCGCGATGCATCCTGTTAGGGAAACTGAAGCTCGATCGTTTCGCCGAAAATGGCGATCCGAGCCTAGGTGGTGGAGGTGGGGGCATGGCAGACGCCTCCAACTGCCCGCCAACATCAGGCATGCTGGTAGATGATGTCAATGTGGGAATTGACGGGACCTTTGGAATGAATAGGTCACCGTGACGATATGATGCCGTGGAGCTGATATCCGATGTTGTGTCCATGTCTGAGTTTTGATTGGCGGTGCGGCCTTGGTCAAGCCAGAAGTCGTGGCTGATGCTTGGTCTGCCGCGGAGAACACCAGACTGAGTGTGTCGTCGCTTCTGTGTGCCAGATCTGCTGAGCTTGACAGGCGATTGGAGGGTTTTGCGGGATCCCAAAGTTTGGCTTTGCCTGCGGGGCATTGGTCCGTTCAAGCCAAGTACCGCAGCAAGGGATCCTGAAGAGCTTGGCCCATAACTTTTTGCGCCAAACGGCGAGCCCAGACGGCGCCTTTCGGCAAAGGAAGGTTCACCCTCAAAACTGCCAAGAGCGGGGGAGATGACGGGAAATGGTTCAGCAAGAGGGAAGGGTTCGGCGAGAGGGAATGGTTCGGCAGGAGGTGATGGTGCTCGCTCCACGGGTTCCGGGCTCGACCCAGTAAGTTGGGCCAGCGGGCCGTTTGGCTGCATGCTGTCGGCGGTGCTCAAAGCAAGCGACATGGACATGTCTTGGGTCGCGAAGGGAACGGGAGAGCGCGCAGGAGTTGATCGACGGTTCCAGTGGCGGGCGGCAGCTTGGCTGAAGGGTGTGGTGCCTCTGGGCGCGAAACGGTACTTCGCGGCATTGGACGCAGCCTTCAATTTGCATAGCTCGCGGAGCTGGGCGCAGGTGGCAGCGCAGGTGTGAGGCCACTTGATAAAGGTTCCTGCATTTTCTGCAGTTGGCGTGGTGCTTCCGCTCTTCTTGCCCTCGCCCACATTGGCTGCTTTAGCCAAAGCTCTGGAACCCTTCCAGCTTCTCTTAGCCTCGCGCGAAACACGGAGACAGACGCCCTGTGGGGGGATACAGCTCTTGCCCATGCGAAATGGTGTCACCTTGGGGTCCTGCAGGTACAACACAAAAGTGGACCACAAATGGTCACTCATGGCTTTGGTCCACGGTGCCTTCCTCGCTTTCTTCACCTTGCGACTTTGCAACTCCGGCTCCTCCGCAAAATCATCGATAGGAATCTCCTTGAATTCTGCCAAAGGACTCGCGCAATTGTCATCATCCGAAACCATGGAGAAGCGGCTGAACAATGACGCGCTGGTTATCGTCGACCTCGAGGTCGAAGGTCTGCTGGATTCATAATCTGGTTCCGGTGTCGATTCGGCGCTGCTAAAAGTCGAGCCAAGTCTCCAGTTTGGATATTGCGCTGGCGATAAAGCTGGTACGAAGTCCGGAATGGGGGTCTTTGGGGGAGAGAATGTTCTCCCTCCCGGTTGGAGCAAGTTCGAGTCAAGTTCTTGAACCTGACGGCGCGACGGGAACGAATCAATGCTTCCTCCCATGGCAAAGTCAAGGGGCTCTGGAAAAGGCTCCTCAATGCTCGGTATCGGAACGTCGGCTGCGGCAACCGAGGCTAGGAAATGCTGGGTTGGTGCAGTGAGTTGGTGGGAAACAACGCGCCTCTTAAGCCTCAAGCGCGGCCTTGGTGGTGAAGGGATCTGTGCCTCATCGTCTTCCCGCTGGGAGAACGGCTCCGGTGTCCTGGGTTCGTCGTGACCGGAATACCTGAAACCCCGGGGAAGGGTCGCAGAACCGGAATGTGAATTCATTTTGTCTAGGGATTGGAATGTTGGGGCGTCATGAAGTGGCAAGAATAGTATCCGTCAGGGTTTGGGGAGGGATAGGGTAGGGAGCACCAAAAGAAATCACAATATGCTCTTCAGTCGCAAAGCCGTTTCCAAGTGCTAATCATCCGTCGAGAGCTCGATATAGGGATGGGGCGCGTTAAGAATATTTGGACGCGCCTTGAGACTGGGGGGTGATTGTGTGGTGCCGGCGGCTTGGGAACACCAAAATAAGATGGCTGGTGGGCAATTTCCAAGATCCAGCTGGTGCTTGGGTCTGAGCAACGCCAATACCAAGCGCGGCCGCACTGTCCGGGATCTGACTGAGCAGAAACAAAAGCCAGAATAAAGAGATTATCTTCGGGTGATTTTCAAGTATAACGAAGAGAAAAAGAAATATACGGGGATGTGAGTCGTCAGGGGAAACCAATAGGGGGGCCGGGATGATAGTGCTGTCTGTGCTGTGCTGTGTGTGTTGTGTCCTTGGGAATTCGTTATAGTCGTTACAGAAAGCAAGCAAAAGCAGCAGAGACCCTGCGCCGAGCGCGACCGGCCGTCAATTAGGTCGCCAAAAGGAGTGACTGGGCAGGAAAAGGAAAAGGGGGGAAAGGGGGACAGAACTACGAGGACGGGATCGTTGGAAATATGTAACGGTGCTGGAGTGCCCTTGGGGGGATGTGGGTGAAGAACGAAGCGCTAGGGCGAGGGGGAGGGTAGCTTTGGGGGAGAGGGGGTGTGCAGTAGACCCTTGAATGTGGCCTGCCCGAGCCGACAAGGTCTTCGCTGGGACTCTGCACGGTTGTATCCACCCTTCGAGTCGAGCAGTGTTCCAGGATGTTTGTGGGGCAACTTGTCCGTATTGCACAAGTCAACGAATACAGCACGCGGATATGTTTGTTTGGTTCGCCTGATGGGATTTGTTGATTTTAGTAGCCGACTGGTCAGGTTCTCCAAGGTGCTTGTTATGATTGTTGCAAACCAATGGGAGCCCGGGAAAAATAAAGAGCTGACAGGTATGAGGCTTTGCAGCAAAGGTACTTCGCACTCTGTACCACCGTACAGTGGGGGTGGTTGTTGATGAGAGGGTGCAGGTCCCGCAAGCAGCAAGCATCCAGCTTCGGCGTGTAAGTCGAGTGAGCTGGGGTAATTGCTGCCGCCGCCACCAGGTACGAAGTACCCCAAGGGACCAAGCGTTGATGCTGCACGATGCAGCTGTCGTGGAATCGTGGACCACTCGTGCAGTTAAATTGATTGACAACAACGGTTGGGCAGCGGGATGGGCTGGATGTGTGGATGTGTGATGCAACGCGTCGGCGAAGGACTTGGAGGAAAATGGGAAAGGGAGCACGATCGGTTGGTCAGAATCACTGTCGAATTCAGATGGCGCGTTTTCTGCTGGGCGAGCAAGCTATTCCGCTTCGAGGGTTTTCCAACGGCAGGAATGGTGCGTCGATGCACCCAGATGCACCAGATGCGCCAAATACACCCAAAATGCAGCGCTGCGGACCAGTCAAAGGTGGCTTGCTTGGGCGCAACGTGGGCGAGTGGAGAGCAAGTGACAAGCTGTGGAGCACCGAAACAGGCGGTTTTTGACATGCAGGTTTGCGATTCGCAAGCACGCGTCGCGCAACAAAAAGGGATCGAGGGGAGAGTAGAATTCGAGAGGCTGGTCGAATTTCGCGTCGACGGCCGGAAAGCTGTTGTTGCATGCAGGTGCAAGCGAATTTCGGTGCTGTACTGTGTGCCAACTAGAATCTCATTCTGGGACGTCGAGGTTTTAAGAGACAGACTCGGTCACAATCAAATGGAAGCCATTGATCCATCCAACAATCAATTATACGGACTTACTCCGGTCGGCTGCTCTCAATTTCGGGAAACAAATACGTAACAGCAGACTCAAAATGTCTGGTTTGTTTTGGGAGAGAACTGGGAGGATGTGCGTGGTCAAAAAGGGAGGGGGTTCGAGGGGTAAACTGGGATGCGGGACGCGTTTTTTCGCGTCGCTTTCTTCGGTCGAGTGTTGTTTTAAGTGGTTCGCTTTGTGTGTTCCCACTTCCCACTCAAGTCCTCCACTCTCGACATCTCAAGAACTCAAACTTGAACCATTCTCTATCCTGCATAAAAGCTCCATGCAAGGGATGAGGATTATCCCAAGTCCTTGTATATTGTATAACGGGTTGCAAACTCCACAGCATTTAGCCTTTTGCGATCGCATTGAATTCTCGTAGAGTTGAAACGATGTAAATCTCCCAGCGATCTGGAAAACCAGGTCCGGCTTTCCAAGCAGTACAGGATACGGAAAACAAATATTTGTATGCGCTCTCGGGGTTGTTGTGAAATGTCACGTCGCATCGGATATTCATTTTGTCCTCTGGCACACCGCTTTGAATTTGCTCGTCGATATTGCAGGTATGGATCTGTTATGTCGATCTGAATGGGGGTTGAATGGCACCCAAGAACATATTCTCTGGATAGCTCCCGGTGGGTGGTGTATTCCTCGAATATGGAAAGGCCAAAAGAGCAAGAAGCTTGATCATGCAAAGCTGACCTTTGCCCATATGAGTGACACGTGCAAATGGTGGTACATTCCATACGGGGCAAGGCAGCTCGGCAGGTCCCATCCATTTCCATCCTGCGAAATGCAACGGCTGCTTCCCGCAGTGGCACCTCAGGACAAATGTCAATTCGAATTGCTAGCGGTTGACAGCGGCTAATAAGCTTTTTTTCTTACTGACGATCTTTCCGTAATTTCACATCGAAACACCATCTCTAGTTCGTCACCAAACATCCCCACTCCAGGAAAGTGGTTGCCTTCAGACCAACAGAAAGAGATCCCAAGTTCAATGTTGCAATGTCGATAACAGCTTGCCGCATTCCTTATCACACGCGGCGTGGCTTGGAGTTATTGGATAGGCTATGCCACTTTGGGGCATGCTCACGTCAATCATAGGGATCGAGGTTCAGCTGGCACATTTTTGGATCCCCCTTGACACATCCACAACTTCATTTCGCCCTTTTGCTCTGGTGACGGGGGTGGTGATTGCCCTTCTCATCTCTGTCGCAACCGTTCTTCATGTCAAACCACGCGTCTTTCACGTCTTGAATCTTGCGTCAACGAGGCTCAACCGCCCATCATGTTGCACAACGCAAGACTCGTCCAACTCGCCAAGCTCGGCATCCCCATTCTTCTCGTCATTTGGGTCTTGGGTTATATGACCTCGTCAAGGGAGGCTTACAATACCATCGTCAAAACTCACTTCAAAAGCGAGAAGGACAAGTTCATCTCGGGTGTTCTGGATTACGATATTGGCGGCAACTTTGATGGCTCCGGCATCGCTGACGTGTGCGCGCACAAGACTTGGACTCCGGGCCTCATCTTGTCATGTGTCCCGGTAGACGGGGGCTTCGGGAAGGTGAAGAACGCTCATTTGAACTGTATCCGATTTGCTATAGAGATGGGCGGTAAGTGAAAACTGTTGGAAAGAACGGCAATAGGGGGTAGAGAGACTGATATCATTATCTCCAGCCGAATTGGTCCTCCCCCGCATTATCAAGCGCGACAGCAAAGACATCAAAGTCACCCGTCCCAAAAACGGCAAAGGTCCATACGTAGGCGAACCCCTCGAATACCTCTTCGACTTGGAGCACCTCAACGAGACCCTCCACCAAACATGCCCCCAAATGAAAATCTACCGATCAATGGACGACCTCTGGGACGTGCCGCAAGTCTCGCCCCCGCGCAAAATCAATCTTTCCGCAGTCGAAGTTGGCCTCACCAATGGCACAGTCATTGAAGATATGAGCAAGCTCCAGGAGCAAATCAAGACGTACATCGAAAAGACTGCCCCAGCAGAGACTAGGCACATGCCCATTAGATTCGACCTGGATGCGACAAATTGGGCTTTCCCTACTGCATACGACGGTCCTCACTTCGCCAGCAACTTTGGTCGCCTCCTCCGTCCTCGCAAAGACGCCAGACTCCTCGCTGCCGTTGCGCTTTATAATATGCAAAAGCGTTACGGCGTTATTTCTTCCCCAAGTCGCAACATCCAAAACAACAAGTTCGCCGGTGTGCATCTTAGAACCGAAGCCGATGCCGGGACCGGTTTCCCAATTTTTGACACTCAGGCTGCCAATATCCTCGGGTTCGTGCATGACATTGAAGCGCGTCTGATGTTTGTTGCTACAGGGACGGTGGAAAAGGAAAAGAAGGCTTTTGCGCAAAAGGCACAAGAGTTCAACATTACGGCCACGTATAAGAATGATTTGTTGGAGGATGAGGGACTAATGCTTCTCAACGAGATGACTTGGGATCAGCGCGCAATGGTGGATTATGAGATTATGCTCCGGGCTGGAAATATTGCAGGACCGGTTGAGTCGAGCTTTACGTGGAATCTGGCGTTGACGAGGAGTTTGGTACCTGGTGCAGCGGAGAGGCCGGCTCCTGTTGGTGGGTTGTTTCAGTATAGGGATAAGTATTCCACTATTATTGGCAACTCGGATACGTGGTTCGCGATGAAGGCTACTATTTGGCCATAATACGCTTGGGGCTTTTGGAGTTTAGGCGTTTGCGGAAAATCTAGACTATAGATGGTTATGGCAAGGTTGTAGTGATTGATATAATAGAAGAATCTGTCTCTGAGATGGTTGATCTGGCATTTACTGAAGTCGGTGGGATATGCCGAGTCTGACCCCCTATTTACCTTCATAACGTCCAACGCAGTTCAATCATAACCTGGCCAACCTTTTAGTTGCTCAAGGCAATCGTTCAACTTGTCTTCCTGTTGGTGGTATTCTCGTCAGCTTTGAAAGAACTCGAGTATCTATTAACCAGTGTCAGTCAGATCTACTCAAGAAAGTGTCTGAGAGCAAAAGGTTAAGAGAGAGAACCCCTTAATTGAATCTTGGAGGATCTTAATGCACATAATCGATCCATCCCTCAAAAGCATTAGGAGTTTAAGATACTCTGAAACTACCCATGGGTAGGTGCCCGGGATATAAGTGAGAAACGTTTGACTTCATTCCCAAGGCATCAAGAGTTCAGAATACCTTTACCCTGATGTAGTTCGGGCGAACCACTGAAATCGGTGTTTGTCGCCCAGCTATGTATGCGCCATGATTTTAGCCTTACGACTTGAAGACTCCAGGGTACTACCTCTTCAACCATCATTGTGTCTTTTCAAACTATCGTACATATATTCAGAAACCCCTTTCACTACCCCCAGTACGAATCGAAACATTCTTGCACCCCCTAACAACAGTCCAAGCACACCCACCAATACTTGAAAATGTCTTGACATGATCAAATTAGACGTACCTACACGAGAAATAACCCTGACGATATTTGAATAACTCCCTACTGGGATCCTATCACACCTCTCAAACTCCCGAGAATGGCAGAGGCAGTCAGCGCCTCGAGAAGAAGAAGAAGAAGAAGAAGAAGAAGAAGAAGAAGAAGAAGAAGAAGAAGAAGAAGAAGAAGCGGCTTTTGCACGACGAGGTCTCTCAAGAGCTTTCCAAGAAGTTGTCACACTCTATCCGGCCGTGTTCATTTTTATCGACACTCTCGACGGGCGCGAGTGCCGGGGAGAGTATTATTGCGGAGAATCAAAGCTGGAAATCGTCGATGCCGTAGATGGCAGGGTTTTTTTTTGGGTTTTTTTTTTTTTTTTTGGCTGGCACAGCTTCATCTCAACTCCCTTTGCTAAAACTACGACGCCGACGTCCCAGCTCTTCATTCAAAAAAAAAAAAAAAAAAAAAAAAAAAAGAGAAACCCCCAGCGCAAACAGGCACTGCCATGTCTGCACGCTCTACCTCTTCCAAGACAAGAGTTGGAGCTACCGGTTGCCAGATCTGTAGAGGGTGGGGGGAGACTTTGAATATCTGTCTGGAAAGTTACGAGGCATGGACAGCCATATCTCAAACAGCACAGAGCATCGTTCAGCGATAACCGGGGGGTTTTACTTACACCTAAACTCATGACGGACTGGACATTTAGAAAGAAGACAAAGATAAAGGGTAAATGAGAAAACACGAGATTATCTTTTAAAAAAAAAAAAAAAAAAAAGAAAAAAAGAAAAGAAAGAAAAGAAAGAAAAGAAAGAAAAGAAAGAAAAGAAAGAAAAGAAAGAAAAGAAAGAAAGAAAAGAGGTTAAGCAGGCCTTTTTTAAAATTACCTTTTAAAAAACAAATGTAGCAAGCAAGAGCAAAAAGAAATGGCGTGTATAAAAGTACCAAAGAACATGTATAAAAGCACCACAATCACAAAAAAAAAAAAAAAAAAGGGTATCAAACCTCCAAGATAGAATGATAAAACAAAAAGGCGTCAATAACACATAACCTAAGGTATCATCATCATGTATTGAATAAATAGATATAATATATGAATGCTCAAAAGTAGTGAGGGTTGTAAAACATTGCGCATAAAAAAAGGAGTCAATTACGCAAGCCCACCAAAAACATGACCTAAAAATATGTTATACATGGTAAGAAGTAATGAGGGTACAAAAAGAAGAAGCTACACATATGAAGCCGTTAATTATGCACACCCCAACTACTACCGAGGACGAAAAGCAGAGCTAGATGCTATTGTATTGTACAAGTCTTGCACAATCACCAATCACAGAGAACAACAGAAAACATCTTTGATTAACTTTGTAAAGATCAATTTTGACATTTTCATTTTTATATTCATCTTCTCAACCCCTCCCAATAATCGGTGGTGGTCATCCATCTTTCTTGCTGTGTTATGTGGGCTGTCCAGCCCTGGTATCATCATATCCGCCGATTAATTCAGCAAACACAGGCTGGGAGTAAATAAGTGCGTCAAATATCTGCATCAAGTCTTTGTGCAGAGATAGCAAAAAGATAAAAAGAAAATAGAGAAAAGAAGAAGGAAGCAACGCTCATATGCAGGAAACCATTGCAAATATGTGTGACGTGGTGTGTCCCCTCAGAATGCCTTCCGATTAATGCAACCAGCCCCAATTTCCCCTTCCCCTCCAGAAAAAGAAAAGTGTACGCCGATTTGATTGATGCGCCATCCGTGTAAATTTTTTCAAGGCCGGACCCCTTTGCTGTTTTGTGACCGTTCCTCCATGTCCATTTGATTGTGCCTCATAATGTGAAGCCCCAAGCTCATCGTTGCATGACATCCTGTGGCACTGTCATGTCCGAATGCTTGAATCCCCCCCTCTTCTAGAAGTTACTCCAACCCTTCAATAAGTCTCAGCAGGGACCTCGGCGTAGATCTCATCCTTCATCTTCTTGAGACGGTCGTGCATCTCGCAAAGATCACTAAGTTTTACCGGATCAGGATCCTCCAATTCGTTGATCTCCTGATGCAGTTGCTTATATCGCGTGTAAAACTGCTTGAACTTGAAGGCTTTGTTGAGAGTGTCTTGAGAGACCCTTTGCCGTTTTGTTGAGCTGGTATCCGAAACTGAGCCGCTCCTTGGCCGCTTCTTGCTCGATGGAACCCCAACTGCTCTACCACCGCTACTGCTGCCACTACTTGAAATCGTATCCTGGCTGCGATCCCGTTGGCGCTCGCGCTCACGCTCTCGCTCTCTGTCTCGCTGGCGCTCCCTCTCCAACAGCTCCTTGTCGCGCGCCTGCACCCGCTCACGTTCGAGAAGACGAGCACGAGCCGCACGCTCTTGTTCGATATTCGATGCATTAGTCGGAGGAGATGAAGCCAGTGGAGACGATTTCATGGGTGAAGTATTCTTGGGCTTGGGAACGGACGTTGTAGTTCCTGAACCCACGCCACGGCCATTTTGGCTGGCATCTGAAGCCCTGCGGAGGTTGGTCGTGTTCGTGGTTGTCGACGTTGATGGCTTGGCAGCAGGTTTGGTGATTGGTTTGACCCGCTTGCTGAGTGGAGTACCGGAGCTGGAACTGTCGTCATCTTCGCTACCTCGTGGACGTTTCACCGGTTGCTTCATAGGCTTGGCGACCAGTTCTGCCCGAATCGTGTCTTTCTCCTTCTCCGCATCTCTGGGAACAGTCTTGGCGGCTGCAACGGGCTTCGCCTTCGGTCTGGCGGTAATAGGCTCTTTTGGCACCCTGGAAGCTGTCACAGGCTGGGGTTTAGACTTGAGCGATGCTGCAAGGGGAACTTCATCGTCATCTGACATGTCAGAATCAGTGATAAATTCCTTGGAGAGTACCCGTCCACCCTTTCCAGCAGCAGAAGGTTTGGCGGCAGCCTTTGCAGGTAAAACCTTGGAAGCTGCCTTGGCTGGCGCTGTCGTGGTGGACTTTTTGTTTGACAGGAGACGCTTGGCTTGAGCCTCAGATGCTGACAGCTTCTTCTTCCCGGCGGTTGAGGTTTGAGAGCCCGACCTAGACATGGGCTCGCTCCCTTTGCCTTTCTTTGCGCCAGAGGTTGTGGAGTCGTCCTTTTCTGAGTCACCAGAGTTGGAGCCATCGGCCTTTGGCTTGGGTGCTGGAGGGCCCTTGGCCAATGCCTGCTGCAGCTTGCTGAGACACACTCCTTTCCCACGCTCTGATACCGGGAGAAGTTTCTGCCATAGAGAATCCGTCGTGGCGAGTCGCATGCGATCATACTGTTTGATCGCATTGTTGATTGCTTGTTCACGGTCCTGTTCCGAGCTGTAGGTGTACTCAAAGATATCGAGCTCTTTCCAGCACCTCTTTTTCAGTAGCCACTTCTGAAGATTGCTGTCAAAGTCGGCAACCTTGTTCAGCGCGTCGCTGAACTCCTGATCAGACCACTCGGGCCACTTGTCACGCAACTCTCGGAAGGTCTGGCCATCCAGCAAAGCAAGCTCGTGAATAATGGGGAAGGCTGGCTGCTTGGCTTTGTCGACCGATACGTTGTTTCCCGGTTGTATTGAAGGGGAACGGACGCCACTGAGTAATGGACTTGGTGGTAGCGAACGCGGCGAGGCGGTATCGAGAAGTCTATTACCGGGTTTTACCTTGCCCTTCGATGGCAGTAAGGCACCGACAACCACAGCACTAAAGTCCATGTCAGCATCCCAGCCCAGCACGGTAGACTCAACCTCCACATACGAGTTCTCCCGCTTGTCCGACGCGGCCTTCGCGAGCGAGCTTTTCAGATTGGCGATATCGTCGTCGGCATCGCCCGTGAGCTTTGAAGACTTCTTTGCCCCAGGCCTTGAAGCACTTGGAGGCATTACTGGCTCCGGAAGCTTGCTGATAGATTTCGGGGACGCTGCATCAGCGTAGTAGAGGTCGTAGTCATAGTCTTCGGGTGACCCAGGTAGCTCGAATTCCTCGCCGTTTATCCAAATCCCCTTCATTTAAGAGTTAGCAACAGTGACCTATGAAAGAGAGTGCCGACCGCCGAGTCTATCGAGTAGCCTTCTGTACCCAAAACCATCGGTTCGAGAATATCCAAAGCTTGAAGAGGCGCAAAGTTTCCAGCAGACAAGATGCAACTTACAGGATCACTTCCGAGGGACAGTTCGATCGACCCGCCATTTTGTGCAATAGCGATCAGTTCTTCGAGCTGGTCGTCACTAAGAGTGATTCCAAATGCCTGCGTTGGAAGCCCAGCCATGGCTTTGGCTGAGCCGTCCAGCGCGAGGCCGCCATCAGCTATGTTGAGCACCATGTTGAACAACACTCAAGCATGCGGGTGACGTCTTCTCGTCCTCTCCTCCCCACAAGACCGCGTATATTCCTCGCTGTTCTTCCAGTTTGCCGATATCTCTGGTGTTCCTCGCCGTATTCTTGGGTTCGTAGGTGGGTGGGGTTACTTGTGATCGGTAGAATGTAAAGGTAGGGAAATCGATCGTTCGTCGCAGTCAACAATCGGTACTTTCGGGTTCAACCTTGGTTCAGTGTGCGTGTGTGTTGTGTAATGGCTGATGCCCGAATCCAAAAAAAGCAAATACCCAATGAGTCCCTCTTCCAATACTATAGGAGGGATGTGGTGTATCCAATGTGTAACAGTGCGATCCAGGCTTGTCCAGACCAGCCCAACAGTCGGATCCAAGGCATATGACGCTTGAGATTGGTGAAGCAAAGGCAGCTCCCAAGTCGACCAAGAAGCGGGAAAAGTTTCCTCTGAATTGCTGGTGATATCCTCCGTCAGACGAATGGTTAATGTGTTGACAAAAGAGGAAGCTGAGCGGCGGGTGCGAGATCGGCCAGTTGGCGGGTTTGTTGGAGGTCGTCGTCTATCCACGGTACGTGGGTAGGGTAGCGAGAGCAAGGGACGTGGAGGCGTAGGGTACAGCAAGTAAGGTAATGCAGATGCAAGAAACCGGAAGAGAGGAGTGAAAGCAAGGAGAGCGAGTGCGTTCCCCAACAATTCCCAGAAAGAAGCAACGAGGAGGTCGGTCGGTCGCCGGATGCCGTAGAGGAAGACCGAGGTCTTGTTGACGTTGTTGTTGTCGTTGTTGTGGAAGGGGAACAAGAGACCAAGAGACCATGCAAAGAGAAAGGGAACCGAGGATTGACAGAGGATTGACAGCACCCGGCCCAGTCCACGGTCAAGCACCTGCTTGGATGGATGGAGAGATGGAGTGACCGTGAGAGTGAGAAGGAGAGAGGGCGGAGTGACCTGCGTCTGGGTTGCACGACCACGTCCCGACGGGTACCAGAGGTACTTTGGCATGCACGGCTGCAGCAGCTTGGGGCACCCGCTAGAGTCCACCAGAGCCCACCAGGTCTTTGTTCCACTCTGTGGTTCGACTGTGGGATGGCGCAGGTCGCCCAAGGTTGCAAGTTTTGACTGGTCCAAAAGTTGGGGCCCGGCCTGAGTGGGCCGAACAGTGGCGGTACCGTCAGGTACACAACGGCACAAAAGTCGCTTCATTCTCGTGCCCGACAGGGGACAGGGATATGCGGGTGAGCAGCCCATCCTGCATCTAGTGTACATACCTTGTTGGTATTCTGTATTACACACTTGCGTATTGTAGTCGTCCCCTTTCAATCCGTTCGACGATGAATCAGTTGACAGCCATTTACAAGTGTGATATGTTTTTGTTTTGAGAAAGCTATGGAAAATCGAATAAACAGTCTAAATCTGAATAACAAAATGCAGTTTTTTCGAGTCTCGATGGTTTGTGTTCTTTGACGTGGCTCCTCAAAGAAGCTCCCGGGTGAATTGTACAGAGTTTGGCCCGCTCCAGTTCCAGGTTTGTGAGCGTTTGGAATGACAACAAACCCAGGTTTGTCAAGTTTCTATGCAGTTCGTAATTTGTATGAGGTAGCCGGTCTGACAGCTGGAGACGATCATGACTGAATCATCGCTGTATGGGGAAACCTTATGTACTATCTTTGTTATTTCCTCGGTCCCGTTCCTCTCCGATTCCACAGATAGTTGATCCCAACAACTGACCAGATGGAGATCTGGGGACCCTGAGTTGGTGACGGACGTGGTCCCGTTCCTCCACCGGTTTCCGCAGTAGCGCATCGTCTCTGAAAGGGAAGGAGGCCGGCCCCGCCCATTCTGGGCACATTGATTCCTCCCACACCCGTGACGGACTGACTGATGACTGAGGTGACTTGGACTGGATTATTCTGACAATTTTTCTTGAAAGCTTCAAAATTTACACATGAAATGACCAATTGAGTGCTCGATTGTTAAAAGTCTTGAGCAACTGTCCAATTCGTACCAAAATGATCATGTTCGTGAAAGAGACTCAACATTCTACTCCCTTCAGGCAAGTTGGGAATTCTTCAGAGACCCACAACCCCCCTCGCTTGCGGTGTTCTGCTTCCATTGTTGCGTGCCCACTTTTCCGCCAAGCCGTCCTCTCAATTCGATATAACTCTTACAACCTACGATGTCCGGTATACGCACGGGAATATTCTGCACCAGACTGTACGCTGTGTCGTATATAGTTGTTTTCCAGCATAGCTTGCCTATTTCAACCGAACGAGACACCTGCAGAGCAAGGAAATGTCAGCACACCGGCATCTGTGTGGCACGTATCGTGTTCTGGGTACGTAGCAGTTTGACCACTTGCTGTGCCTTGCGTGTGAGTAACGGCCCCTCATCCATTGAGAGTCTCGGATTGGCTTGCTCTCTGGTTTGCTTTGCTCGACAGCGAGCTGTAAATGCTATGAAAATTCCAATTGGACGTTGAGACGTCGGTTTGGGGGTTGCCTGCAATGGATCTTTGTCATTGCACAGTACGGAGTACCATTCACCGAGACGGAGACGTGAGTCCCCTTTCCCAGCCATGCCCTGTAATGAAGATGATTCACCGGCTAGGGAGATCAGGGCCGCCTGGGCGACGGGACTGGGCACTGTGGACTCCCAAGTTGTCGTCACCACCAGCCATGCCCTGCCTCGCAACCTTTTCTAAAAGATGTGGTCATTTTTCCCTATCACTATACGTAAATCTTTCTGCATCTCAGTCTCCAGCCGTCTCTCTTGTCAGTCGGCTCGGGCCAAAGACCTATTCTGCTGAGACACATTGCCCAAGTTCCTGAAGAGGCGGCCAAATCTGTGACGAAAAAAATGTGGGCCTTGTGTAATGTGGAGAATCGGTGGTCTTGGTTGGTAAGGGCCGTTGATGGTTGGGCTGCGGCAAAACTCCTTGGAAAATATCCAATGCAAAAGAAAGCTGAGAGCCTAGGAGGGAATAGATAGTCGCGTGCCTTCCATTTCCCTCCGAAATTTACACGCTTTGAAGTGCTTCAAGTTTAAATGCTATTTTCAAGATTCCTTTCGGATTCCAATTTAATTGGCGGTCAGAAGGTTTTTGGGGCGAAATTGCTACTAGGCAATCGTCTGATGATGCATGGATCTGGAAGTGGATGGGTTGGATGGACCACAAGAGAGAAAGGCATAAAACACATACATCATTTCATCATTTCATCATTTCGCTGCTGAAACATTCAGCTGGCAGACCACATATTTTAATCCACCCTGCATTCGTCCTGTCGTGGACCTGCTTGTTTGAGATCCCGGAGCCGATCTTGGTCGTTTTCTGAGCGGCCGTATCTTTGTAACGATGCCGGAGTATTCATGGAAGATATCTTTTGGTTCTTCACACGGGTCGGTTTCCCTGGTTTCCCTAAAACAGAGAAACTCCGATGTCTTTAATCCAGTCCCATACATCGCCAGCCATGTGTGTGATGCATGACGGGCGGCTGACGCGCCTCGTAGAGAAGAAGCCACTGCCAGCTGCTAACATTCTTAAGGTTCTTGGCGGAGAGACAAAGGTGCCGTCAGATCAATTTGCTGGTTGGGTAGCCATGCGCTGCTGCGGTTGCTCCCAGAGATGCGTGCGTGGAAAGCGAACCAGCCTGTTGGAATATCTCACGGCATCTGCAACAACTAGACGACCAGATCTTCGTGGTTCCTATGAGACATGGCATCAACCAAGTCTTCTGAGTAGGACAGACTCGTCAATTATGTCCTGATCAAGGACTCGAGGAATGATATGCCGAAACCCAGATCTCGTCCGACAATCCCCGCTGGAATTTTTTACCGTCCCCTCTTCCTCATGGCAGGTTTCCAATAGATAGAACGTAGGTGCGTACACCTTTGCGTACAACGATGCCCCCGTCGTTCGCAGTCGTATGACTAGGCCACAATACGTGCTCTGTACCAGGGCACTGCTTCCCTCACATCGCCTCGACCAAATCGTCAACATTGCATCTGCCATCCACAACTGGGGCAGAAATCCGCCTGGAGTGACACAACAAGCCATGTGTCGACGAAGTGCATTGCTCAGAACCAAACTGGCGGTGGCGGCCAAACTGAAAGATTGGTCGGCTTACTACCCCCACTGTAATGCTTATAATATTCTCCAGCACCCAATACACAATGGCGGTCAACCGTGGCTGAAGCTTCGGCAGAGACTGGACGGAATTGGCGAGAGGTGTGAATGGGTGTCCATTGTTGGGGGGCGAATCGATCCCCACTCACAGCCATCGTCTCCAGCCTTATGAAGTTGGGGTACGGATCACATCCCTCATCAGCAATACTCGGGTTCTACGGTACATGGACAGCTTATTTCTCTTTGGCTCGTTTATTCTGAGCTGCCGCTTACTGTTGGGTAGATTTCGCTGCGAGGGAGAATTGGAAAGGTAGGTGATGATGGCTCTCCCATCAGGCCCTGCCACTGACAGACGAGAGATGCGGCACATGTCGTTCGAACGATGAAGGGCCCCCAGGCACCAACTTTTGAGGATGCCATTGAAGTCCCCGAATGATCGGGGAGCATTTGGGGGCGTGACCCGTGACTTACCAAAAGAGCTTTCCAACAGATACATGGTGGTACTTTCGTACCTCCCCACCCCCTCAATCCTCCATCCCAAAGTGTCGTCGGGTGGTGCGCTGGACCTGGGTTGCCGAGACCTCCCGCATTTTCTATCACCAATAGAATAACACGGGCCTGACTGCCTGTAGTTTCTGCTGCCCGCTGGCCCGTGCCATTCCCTTCCGGGTTGAAAATCAGTCTTGATTGTAATCAGGTGTTCCGTATGTGTGGTTGCAAGTCTTGCCGATTTCCAAATCCGATTTGCCCCTCTTCTTTGCCCCTCCTGGCATTTTGCTAGTCGAGAGTCAGATCGGAAGACGAGAGACACGCTGGCTTTATATATTGGGCTCAAGATATTGGAAGAATGAGCAAAACGTTCTGCTATCACCAAAGTATGCAAAGAAAATGGATTTGGATTTCTCGGGCCATCCTGAAGGTCCAAGGTCGCACATGACGCCGCAGACGCAGGGCTGATTCATTACATACATAAATACATGTCGGTCTGTGTAATGTGTATTGGTTACGCACGCATGCACGCACTGAATGATGTCGATGTCCGGAACCCCGCCAACTCCCGTCTTTCTCGGGGGCGGGCGGATTTCACGGCCAGACGAGCAAAATGGATTTCCAATCCAAACTTCGAGGTATATATAATCTTGCAGGAGTTGGATAGAAATCAAGCGAACCGTCGCGGACTGCGGAAGAAGACATTTGAGGATAGAGTCTTGAAACTTCCAAGTTTCGGGTCATGTTCCACCGACTCCCAATGACGATCGGTCATGAAATTTCATGACCGAAGAGGGGTAATTACACACTTATTCAGCCAAGGAATTCTGCCCTCCTGCAAATGTTGAGCTTTCCGTCTGGCCGGTTACATTAGCTTCGCCGTCAATGGACATGAGATACCGTTGCTGCTTTCTTGTTCCTTCGGAGAACCGAGAAGTTGAATGCATGCATCGTTACCTTCAGGTCAGCTCATAGAAAGAAAGAAAGAGAGCCTGAGGACCAGGAATTGACTTTCAGCCACTCACGTAGTTGAGGATCGTAACGTATATTGGGATTGTAACCTTGTGCTGCCGTTGTCCAACCAGCGAGCGCGCTTCAGTTCCGTCTTCTTGCTCCGATCATGCACAAATATGGGCCGACTGCTGTTGTACCTTGATGGCATCTTATTAATTGGGAATGCTACGATGCCGCGTGGTCTAAATACATTGTAGGAAAACGAAGTAGGATCGGTTAACCGTTGTTTTCTCCCACAGAAGAGAGCAATCCGGACGCATGTTCTTACACAAATTGGTAATTTGTATCAATATTTGGTCATCACCTACCTTTCAGAACCTTCAGATAGAAACTCATGAAAATGCATTCGTCTGAAAAGGGAACAGAGAGGCTAACTGCATCCACCTACCGAACGAACAATTCCATGCAGCACCTGCATCAGCCATGACCAATAAGGGTATTGCCCCTCTATACGTATTGGGACTAGATGTAAGGTGAGAATCACAACCGGAAGTGGCGGGCATGTCGTTGTTGGAAAGCTGATGAGTGATGACCCAAAGTAACAACCAAAAGACTTTCCGAGACGGATTCCTCACCACCACCAACAATACGAAACGGTGTGACGACGGATTGGACGGCTTTTGTCGGCGGTACTCACTCACTCACGTTTCCCCAGGAACACGGAAGACCGAGCATGAGGGGTTCTGTTTAATCGGTATATATAGATGTTATATCCGCACCGGAGGAACAGGTACCGCCACGGGGTGATCGGACGGGCCATCCGTCCTCAATCTGGACCAAACGCAATCAAGCGTATCTACCCTCTTTTTTTCCGGGGTAGCGAACCTGGGATATAAATGACCGCAGTCGTCATTGTCGAAATCAATGTATGCTTTTTTCCCCGGGAATTTTGTCGTCGTGTTGTGCACCGGGGATTGAGTAGAAAGGAGCACCAGTTCTTCACTCCTTCTGTTTCCCCGCTCTCCGATACCCGGCGGCGGGCACGGCAGGGACCCCATGAAATGTCGAGGCCGAAAAAAAAAACGCCACCATTCCAACACTGCAAGCAAGCAACGCAATAGTTCTTGGTGATAAGACCTGTCAAAAACGGGGAATTGTTTGCGCTGGTAGTGGTCCCTATATCCAACTGCACCGTGCAGTATTATAGGGCATTTTAAACATCCCCATACAGGCACCACCACCCTCTCAGTCCTCATCCAATGTTACCATTCCAAAGTATTACCCACTCTCCATAAAAAGGATGGGGCTCCGACGAACCACATTGCGAACTTACCGTCACCAGAGGGAGCGAGAGAGAAAGAGAGAGAGAGAAACGTGTGGGAATAACAAGGCAGGGATTGTCGTACTGTACCTGCGTGACCACCCCTCCTCTTCAGACCTGCCTTACAAGGGCCTCTCACAGGTACCCGATCAGATGAGGTGAGCTTTTTTTTTCACTCACTAACCAGGTGGTTTTGTCCCACGCACACCGATGCATACTACACACACCACCCCAAGAAACATTTCCCCCCGGACTATTTCCCCTCCTGCTTATTTGGGGTGATGAGGGAGAAGTAAAAATGGAATCACGAGTTTCTTTCCCCTCTCTGCCATGTAACTTCGTAAAGAATCCCAGCCAACTATTTTTTTAAATACCTGTGTTACCACTTTCCCTCAGCATTTCCGCAATTGGAATATAATGAGCCTGCTTTGTCAATTGAAACTGTGCGTATGTCGTCTCACATGACTTACAGTTTCCCCTCGAAGAGAAAATCAATAATGGAGAAATAATTACTTGCAGAAGAAACCCCCCCCCCCACCGTCTTGCTTACATCGTGGATTCTGTAACAAAATAACCCGAGGAAACTTTCCTCTTACTCGTAGGTACATACGAAAATCTTGATCGGGTTTAGCCGATCAAAAATTGTGGAGGCAACTTTGGGGGAGGTGAAGCCACTCCAAATTGGTCAAGAAGTGCTGCAGAGAGTTAGACGCTATACCACTTTTGGTTGTAGTCCGTTGGTGCATCTGGGAAAGAGAGTGTTCGTTTCGATCGCCCGCCGGACTGGACGGGACGGGGGGGCTTTTTTTCTTTTGTTCTTTTGCACGGATTGGCTTGCGCTTCCTGCAACTTGCTGGCTTGCGCTTTCTGCAACTGATGCTTGTCGGTTGCTGGCTGGCTGGCTGCAGAAAAAGAAATCTGAGGGAGATTGCTTGGCGTTTGTACAACAACACTGACTGCAAGGACAGACACAGTTCGAAAAAAAAAAAGAAAACAGCGGATTAGTTGTATATGGGCGTTCGTCAAGGAAAGCTGGAAAATTAGGCATGACAATACAGGTACTTCGTAACTGAAAGTTTGTAGTGTAAAAGCCAGCCTCTTGAATTTCCATACAAGTCTACATACATACACTAGTAGTAACGTGCTTAAAACTCCACATTTTTTACGGGGGCGGTGGCATTATCCGGGAACCCCGTCTTTGACTTGAGATGGATGAACGATGTGGGAATGTGGGAATGCGGGCACTGGGACGGATGTGTGTGATGTGATTTGATGTGAGCGATGTGCCCGTCCGCCGGCCAGTCCCGACCGACCGGCGGCCCGCCCATTGATGATGAAGCAGAAGCGACTGTAACTCTTTTTTGGTGGTTCCTGTGAAGATCACTTCTTTGCCACGTTCTAGATACAACTAGTGTGTTGGTATCTTGAAACAAATACTGCTGTTTAGAGAGCAAACATTGTTTAAAGTGAAATAAATATGTCTTACAGAAAGAGCCTGCGTCAAAAAAATAATTAAATATAGCATATTTTCTTACATTTTCGAAATTCACGCAGAAATAACAAATCGATCTGTCTTACTTTCAGGTTTGTTATCACTGTGTTATTGTGCCACAGCTAAATGGGTTTTAGGTACACAGACAGAGTCAACAACAACCAAGGAAGGCAGGACAAGGTAGATAAAGCAGACCTGAAAGGCTTATTATTCTCTGCCAAACTTTGTCGGTACCAACAGACAGTTTAAAAAACAAACAATGGCGCACTGGCAAAACCGCACACCCCACATCGCCTATTTCCAAACTTACGCTTCTTCTCCACTGCTTGTCAAGGGTCTGTGGTGATGGTGAAACATTTACAGGTCACTGTCAGTGAGCCAACACAGAATGTCCAACACATAAACAACATTGATAAAAGAGATAGATACCGACAGGGGGGATTTTAAAAAAAATTGTGTCGTTGGTACTCGGACACACAAACTTTGTTGGTGAAATTAATAAACAAAGAGAGTTTGGCCCGGTATTATAAAACTCTCTTCAACTTTACACTAGCGGGTTCGGATGGCGGATAAGTGGTGAACGGTGGCGGTGGGTTCAGCTGATACCTGAGGCGTATGTCATGGAAAAACACTTGAAGACGTAAAAAGCTGATGTGTTGAACAATAATTACCTATTTTACGAACAAACACTCTTTACTTGTTCTGATGTTTACTGTTGTTGTTGGACCCTTCTGACATAAGCATCACTCATTCACAGACACACTCAATCTTGCTTGTTGCATGTTTGTTTCAATCAACGCAGTCAGCCAAACCTAAAATCCGCCACAATTCACCAGAACAAAAACAAATTAGTCCACTTTCCCCAACGTAGCCCACATAGTATATACATTAAGCTGTACACTACGGATACAGTGGTGGTAAGTGCATGTAAATACAATAAACCAATCCGAGCTCAGTGTAAGGATCATACCGGTACAAGGAGGTACTTTATTTGGGACTCAAGCGACCGTCTCTCGCGTGCTATCTGTGGATACTTTTGCAGGTATGGAGTATAAATGGAGAATGGGGGGAAACGGTGAATGTGGATGGGTTACTTGTCCCTGTTCTCTCCGATACGTTGTATCCGTCATTGTCGTCGTCCAGTCAACCAAACAAGCTTGTTAAGGAGTCAGAAAAGGGGTTTCTAGTCTAGGCATGTGAATGGGGAGAGTGCGCCGTTTAATACCTACCTATGAAGAGTCACTGTTCTAGCGGAGGTTTCCGTAGGAGATAGAAATGAAGATCCAAAATGACTTTTCGCTGAAATATGCAAGGGTGAGAAAAGAAAGGATTTACATGTTGATGCTTGAGGCGAAATCAAGGTCCAGGGGATGAATGACAGGGAAGATGATCTCGAGAATATTAGAATTTCATTCATGTCGATCGGTGTTGCGTCTCTTGATCAAATCATCTCGAGTTCTCCTCGAATAATTCCGTGGAAGTTGCTCTCATACGTTCACATGATGACCTCCGCCTACTGCATATCTCACAAGCTTCGGACAAGCATCTGCATCTATCCTCGTCTCCGTAAAGCTAGCCTCCTCATCATCGCGAGAAACTGCCCTGGCAGGTCCTCTAGTACACCCCTTCTTCCCTCCATACCACTAGCTTACTTTCCAAGCATACCTGCCCACAGCCCTCAAGTACCCAATATCCTCCCCTTCTCAACATTCTAGAAAGCCACCAATGCTCACATGTCAAGTTGAGTGCTCGCAGTAATTGGCGGAAGTCGCTCCGTGTTACTCAAGTCGTCATCGCAATACGACACGCCATTACCCAAAAAAAACGGTAAGTACTGGATTTAATACCTTGATGGCTGGAGTGAAGAGTCATCAGTGCCCCATGTATTCCGTGCATGTACCAAGGAAGATTGAGGCTCTGCCCCGGCCGCAGAATTCGGCCCAATGAGAGCTCGGGATCCTGCAGCTGCAAAGTTAGGGTTAAGCGTGTAATCGTCGGACCGGTCCCACTTTTCTGAGGTTTGGGTCAACCTCAGATGTTGCAGGACGCGAAAACAACCGCCAAACTCCGGATATCTTTGATGTGGGTCAGATTTTTACTCACCGCCATCCCAGCTGACTGTTCCAAAGCAGTCGTTATCGCACTTCTGATATGAGAATCCAGCACAAGCCTG
Source organism: Cladorrhinum sp. PSN259 (assembly GCA_033725935.1). Lineage (NCBI taxonomy): Eukaryota > Fungi > Ascomycota > Sordariomycetes > Sordariales > Podosporaceae > Cladorrhinum > Cladorrhinum sp. PSN259. The sequence goes on from MU867072.1 coordinate 25,206, forward strand.
AGCTGGCCGGACGGGCCGGGAGAGATGGGATTGGAAACTAAATTGGAAGGGACCATGCCTGGAAAGAGGGAAAAAAAAAAAAGAGGGCCAGACCGCCACGGATCCCCACTGTTTGCGCCGCTAGAGGACCCACGATGGCTTCCCTGAGGATTTTTTTCAGGGGTTTCAAGCGCTGTAGGAAATGGGGGTCCTTGAAACTATGGATGATTCCCGGTAAGAAGAAAAAAACGGCAAAGGAAAAGAGTTCTTTCTCTTCCTCATCCGTGAGGTTTCAGTTTCTCTTTTTGCATTGCGTCGTTCGTCTTTCTATTTCATTTGCTCGTGGTTTGCGCTTGACTTTGGTTTTCATCTTTTTTGCAGAGTGATTTTCTTCTTGCATGAATTATTAATTCATTTGACTCTTGTCGTGTCGCTCTCTCAACCCCAACGGCCTTTTCTTGACCCCCAGTCAATACTTATACAGCAAAACATGAGGGGCACGGATCTGTTTGCTACCCCCGGAGAGGAGGAATTGCCTCACCTTTGGCAAAAACCTACTTATGACGTGCTTCTGGACGCCCTGCAGAAGCTCCGTGTCGAACCTCCAGTATGGGGACTCAAGGTTTCGAGCGCCGAGATCCTTAAGCAGCAGGCCGCCTCTGCTTCTGCACGTCAACGCCGGGAGATCATCATGTTCTTGGCTTCGATCATCAAGAGTAGCCTGGGCTGGCTGGAAACTGACGAGGATAGGGAGGTAATCTGGGAGGAAGCGAGCAAGCGAACATCTGAGCGATGTGGTCGGACAGCTATGGGGGAGATTATTCGCCGATGGCCATTTGAGAGTGATGAGTACGGTTCTTTCAGCCTAACCATCAGGGAGCCACCATTGACGGGTGATTCTCTTGGTCTCAAGACATGGGGTTCGTCATACGTCCTCGCTCAACTTTTGCATGAATTTGCGATGGGACCGCTAGCGCATCTCTTTCGAGGAAAGTCAGGACCGATGGATGTCCTCGAGCTTGGATCCGGCACCGGTCTTTTGGGGTTGGCGGCTGCCTCTATCTGGAGGTCCAATGTCTTTTTGACAGATCTTCCAGACATCATGGCCAACCTCGTACACAATGCTGCTCTGAATAGAGAACTCATCGAGGTCCGCGGAGGAAGTATTGAAGCTGCGCCCCTGACGTGGGGTGGTAGCGAGGAGGACGTTGACCCCAGGTTTCGCTCGGGGAATCGCTACGAGGTTGGTGGATTGCTTCGCACTTTCTTGCAAATGGGAAACGCTAACAATACATCAGCTCGTGATTGTTGCTGACCCATTATATGATGACGACCACCCCGCCCTTTTGACGGGTGCCATTGACGAGCAGCTTGCCTTGAACTCGGATGCCCGGGTACTGATTATGGTTCCACAAAGGGATGAGATCACCAAGGGCTTGACAAAGATGCTGAGGCAAGGACTCGAGCAGCAGGAACAGCCCTTGGTATGCTATCACGAAAATATTGTAGCTGGAGAAGACGACTGGGGCGACGCGAGTGACGACAACGAGGCGAGTCGCGTGGGTTTCTGGTGGGGCATTTTTGGAAGGGATCATTCTTAAGGTATGTTTATCAGGGGCGTTGGGGGATGCCACATTGGAGGGATTGGGTTCTCGCGGTGGAGGGGTTCCTCCCGTCTGTAGACAAGCAAGGGAAGGCACCGTGGAGGACGTTGATGAGCTTACCCGACCGCATTGGACGGTGGGATATGACGACAGAGAAGAGATAGATATAGAGCTAGACTTAGACATCGGCAAGAGTCAATAGAACCACACAACACTTATTGGATCAGTTCTATCCCGTTGGATGCTAATCCTTTGTTTATTCAGTAATCTTAAACACTGTCTTTTCTCGTGGAGCCGGCACCCGAAATACGCACTGAAGATATACATAGATAAGTCTAGCAAGAGTATTTATTTCCTTGACATTATTTGCAGCTCCTCCGTATTCTTTGTCCTGACCTCGATTCAGCACCTTTAGAAAGAAAAACACACCGGGGCATTGGTCGTATCGTTGGGTCATCAATAGAAAGACCAAAGTTCTTCTTTCTACGGACATACTTCGACAACTCACCACTGCTAAAGCTCTGCCCACGAGTTTCCTACAGCATTCCACCCCCGGCCACTTCTCCATCTCGACCACCTTCATCAGTCAAGTAGCCTGATTAAGGCGGGAATCAAGCGGTGCACTGCCACACTCGACGACCAAGATGGCGAAAGAAACAGCAAAGTACGACCCGGAAGTTCTGAATAACGAGATGGCGAAAATAATCGAAGAATACGAGCCGAGAGTACAATGGTTCATTCTAGACCGGCACATCCAAGGGCTCAGTGCAAAAGTAATCAAAGCTGCTGTTAAGAAACAATGGCCGAGTATGAAGCGTGCATCCGAAGGCGGATACTCAGTATACCTGGTGGCTTCCGAGATGCATATCGCTCGGCTATTGAAGGGGCAGACGCAACACGTAGAGGAGCAAGTTAAACGGCTGAAAAAGGAGCATAGTAAGCAACAAGTAGAGGAGCAAGTTAAACGGCTGAAAAAGGAGCAGCGTAAGCAACACGTAGAGGAGCAAGTTAAACAGCTAAAAAGGGAGCGGCTGGAAGAAGAGCGGCTGAAAAAGGAGCGGGTGGAAAAGGAGCGGCTAGAAAAGGAGCGGGTGGAAAAGGAGCGGGCTCGGCGGCTGGAAACTGCTCGATCGCTGCTTGAGCTTGGTGGCCGCCTTGACCAAGGGGTGCCTCAACAGCCTCCGCAAGGATTTGGAGCACTGTCATCACCACAGGTCGAGGAGAGTAAGTTGGTTGGGCAACTGGAAGCTGCTCAATTGCTGCTTGAGCTTGGTGGCAGCCTTGACCAAGGGCGGACTCAGCAGCTGACCCCAGTCTCTGTTCCATTCCGGCAACCAACGAGTCCCGCCGGTCCTTCCCAAGATTCAGATTTGAGTCAAGAAGTGGAAGGACGTATACGGCAGCTCATTAAAACGCTTGAGGATAATATAGCTTTTGAGGAGTTGCATGAAACGGATGATGAAGCTCGAGTAGATTGATATGATGAGATGAATTAGGAGACTTGGGGGAGCGGGGGGGACAGGATAGAAAAGGAGCACAGATGCGTGAATCATAAGAGTGTGGGAGATGAACCATTGTCTGTATTGCATAAATTATGATGGCTTCCAGGAGGACTTTGGAGAAGAGGCGGAATGAGAATTCTGAAAGCACTTGATTTTCACATATGCGAACTTGGACTCGCTGGCGAAGCTTTGGGCACTGATCGCTATTATTACTCTCTCGGAGCGAAAAATAAATAAATTTGTTTGTGTTTTATGAAGTTACTAAACGTTGAATATCAAGCCTCTGTTTTAAAGAATCTAACTCTGAATTTGTTAGGCATAAATGACTGTGTGAGAAAGGGGAGCTCAGGCTGTTTGATGATGCTGTGACTGGGTACCTATTCGTTGGCTGTTTTGTCGTGAAGACTCATCCTCCTGGAAGAAACCTACTTAAGCAATGCCAGAGAGGATGATGATTGAGTTTTTGTTGAGCCTTTTCTCAATATGTATTTCATGATTTTATTTGCTTCCTCTGTTCAGGGACGGTTTGCAGGTTTTAATTTTTGAAAATTTCATCCCGTCCTGAAGATTTTCGAGAGTTATTAATTAGATGTAATGTGGTTTTTTTTTCTGCCTTTAACTTAGCGTACGGAAATATGGGATGGAGTGAGTTGAGACTGGAAGATTTTCCTATCGTTTGTGATTTTTTCTTGAATGAAGTTTATATGTCTATTGTCTATTGTTTTATTATAATGGCTGTCGTGGCGAAGTATGGGATCGTTTATTTGACTCTATTGTGACTTGAACGGTCTGTTACGGAAATCGATTTTGGGTATATAGGATGAGCTGGGTACACGTAGGTGCCTGATTTTCGGGGACTTTTTGTCCACACTGTTTTTGGATTAAAGATTATTAACTGATTTCGTTTCTTTGGAGTGAGGGATGTGTTTAACTGATTCGTGATATGCTCTGGGGAATTGGTATATATGAGCTTTTATTTATCTTTTTCTCATTACTCTGTTTCTAACCTCTTTTTGTTCTATCTTGGAGGAAAAAGAGAGAACCTACTTGGGGTATATATACATGTTTTCATCACTGCTGGCATTGACAGATATATCTCTGTGTACACCTGGGTTGGAAAAGTTCATTTATATAATTTTAAACTACATTCAAGATTCTGTAAGTGAAAATCTGCAAGTAATAATGCCAGTGGTCAACGTTCATCTGATCAGAGTCCGTTGCAAGGGGTTGCAGCGAAACATGTATGTTAACTGCAGATATTGCTCCAGGAAAGTATTTGTATTGTTCTTTCCTGTCAATGAAGTAATCTGGGCGAGATTTTCTCCCAACAATAACTTTTCTGGGAGCCTTTTCTGGGTTTTCTCTTCTGGAACGGTTTAGTATTCGCAGCGTCGCTGGCCACAATTTCTCTCGTTCAACTTTTCTTCTCTCTACTTTGAGGCGATAGTTCCTGGCGTCTCTCCTTTACCGCTTTCTCTACAGTCGTCATCCAGAATCAGCTCCCTGAACAGGAAGCCCTATTTTCGTCCAGTCGTTCTCCTCTCTGGGCGTCCAACTTGTTGGTCAAGAGCCCGCGCCTTTCATTCACAACATTGCCCCAGAGCTTCAAGCCGAGATGGCTTATACTCGAGAACAAATCATGTTTGTCCTTCGGGGCCTCCGCGCGAGCCAGTCGCGAGAGGAAATTACCAAAGGCTTCAACGGGCTGTGGCCAAACAGCCGCTTCGTTAAACGAAGCATCGACTATCTCAACAGGGCGTACATGGGTAACGCGGAATATTAGTAAGGATCGTTTCCAAGTCTCTCAGTATAGCCTCGCTAACATAATTCTTTGCAGAGATAACGATGCTGCCGAAGGGGTGATGGGTTTTGCGCTGGCGCAACGTCCAGAGGCGCCTTCCCACCTGTTCCCACAGGCTCCCTTCCACCGGGATCTGCCTGAGCTGTCAAATGTTGCGCCGGAACGTCCAGAGTTATCGTCATTTCTAGCTCGTGGACTTGCACCTCAGTCTTCGAGTGCTGTGGCCGAAGAGCTTTCGCAGCCAAATTTGCTGCAGCAGAAGGTGCCCCGGTCTTCATCGGAGGTTGACCTTGTAAGACCCGGACTATCGTCGTTTCTGACGCCGAAACCTTCCATCCAGCCTTTGAGCGGCACGTCAGAACAGCCATCACCGTCAGCGGCTCCACACCAGCATATATCCGCACCACAGCAGCGCTCACTCCAAGCACTGGGGAGTGAGGTCGGCCAGTCTCAGCCGTCTGCCATCCAGTCGCCCGTTGTTCAGTCATCTGTCATTCAGCCAGGCATGATCCGGACGCCGGCTGTTGAGAAACCTCTGGTGCATGCTTCCTTCCCACATCCCCCTGTTGTCCCCGCACTGACAATTCATGTCCGAGTGCCAAATCGGGTAGAGCGGATTGAGACACTCACTCCAGTGCCAGGCTGGAATAACTTCGTTATACAACTGGAATCTGAACACCACCTGCCGCCTCCCGGAGTTGTTGATCCTAGAGAACACTTTGGCATTGTCCCTGACCTAATTCCGAACCAAGATGCGCCCAGACCGGTTGTACAAGTCTTCGCGCCAGGGTGCACACCAGAGGGGGCCACAGGCGTAGATTATCTTGGAGTATGGTACAGCAACGCACACGATTTTTGTATGCTGCATTGTAGACATCGTCACGACTGGAATGGTGGGGTGTATTTTCACACGGTGATGGATCTCTTGGGATGTGCACAGCTTACTGCCACAGACACTGTTCTGAGTGAGCTTCCAAATTCATCCAAGAATTTAACCACCGAGCTCATCACAGAATTTATCCTCTGTCGTGGGCGAGCGGGCATAGAGGCCGTACCTCTCATGCTTGCGATGCATGATAACCCTCAAAGAGCCCAGGTTCCCTCCCAGTCCGAGTAAACTGGACTTCAACGGGCACAGGTTACTCCTCAATTATAAATTATATCTCAACCAGCGCCCTAACCGGCATCTTAATAAAGATTTTCCGCGTCACACCTTTTTAAACTCTAATATTAACACAGACTAAGTTGGGCCATGATATAATTGACTTCAAATACAAGCCAGCACATTCCTATTTCAAATGCCCAGAACAAGGTCGAGGCAGGTAGCCTATGCCAGCAGAGCTGAACGATCCGTCAGTGCCATACTCACGGCACTACTCCGAATGTATCGGCGAATACGCCTGGTTCATGAATAACAAAGAAAGACAATTGAAGCTTATAATGACCATGACCAATCAAAGCAAAGGTGATATTCGTTCTTACCGGCCTAAGAGAAAAAATAAAGACAAAGGACGAAACTACCGGATTGTTCAATCGACAATAAGCCAAGACAAAGGCTTTGTTACGAGCAGTGTTTGGCGTTTCGACTTATATCAGAAGCAATACTTAAACAAACTGAACCCCAGGTAACCAGTGACAAGTCCCTTCACCAATCTCTGCACCTGCGAGCGAGCGCATTGACTGCCACAGCCCCCAGAATCTCTCTTTTTTGCCAGAATCTACCCACTCAGCCAATGGCTCAGTACACAAGAGAGGATGTCGAGCGGGCGTGGCGGCCAGACCCCGAGGACCATCAGGCGGTCCGGGTGAAGGCATCAGTCATCAACGTTGAGGCGCCGGCTGGTAACGAGTCGAAGCTAATTTCACTCATACCAGTACCAGGCTGGAGGGACTTTCTGTACTACGAGGGGCCAGGGCCCGGCACGGCGCCTCCAGGCGTTATCCACCCCCCTGAACTGTTCGGTATCATTCCCGGAACGGGCACGCAGGTAAGTAACGCGCTTGCGCCCCGAGTGGGAGCCTACGCCCCGGCTTGCACGCCAGAGAAGGCAACAGGAGTAGACTGCATAGGCGTCTGGTACAGCAGCGCGCACGACTTTTGCGCGATAGCAGGTAGGCACCGCCACGACTGGGACGGCGGGGTTTATTTCCACAACGTGGAGGATGTCCTGCGCTGCCTCGAGCGTACGGCGGTGAGAGGTGACTCGCCCGAGGGCCTCCTCAGGCAAAAGAAGGATTGGACCGTGTACCTGACCAAGTCTTTTGTTCAGCGTTGCAGAGAGGCTGGCGTGAAGGAAACGCCCTTGATACGCGCAGAGTAATCATTTTCCCGATTGAATTATTATCTAGATATAATCAAAAAATAAAATATAAGAATGCGATTCCTCTTGATGCCATCATAATCAGTGAGTGGTTTGTAAATACTTTTTCCGAGTGAATATGCTCTTTCTCTCCTTGGAACAAATGTTTCCCCACGTATAAAGTACCTATGGGAAGTAAATGAAGACGTGAAATGGGAGGTCTCCAAATATATATATATATATTCCCACTGCAATCATATCACTTAAAAGAGCCAAAAAATACTCCCAAAACCATTATTTCTTTTGATCTCGTTCCTTCCAACGGTGTTTTGTCAAGTGAATGTGTACAAAAACTCAGGTTGGAGGGCCAGCATTCAGGGGTAAGTTTATATACATACGAGCAGTGGTCTGTGCACCAAAAGGGGGTAAATTGTATCTGTATATCATTGAATCTGCACAAGTAAATGACTCTCAACCAAGAAGTAGTACAGAGCATGCCATCCAAGTAAGTTGTTTCCCCGCACACAATAGAAATCAGGTTGGTAGTTTCTATCTCTCTTCAAAGGGTATCTATCAAAATCAAATCACACACCTCTCACCACCACCACTACCACCATCCCCACCACCACTATGAACAGTACCGATAAAAAGTGGACCAAAGAAATAACAATATCCATACTTCCAAACAAAAGGAAAAAAAAAAAAAGATTGCTGTCTCGAAAAATAAAGCCTAATTAATACTTAATCATTATCCAAGCACTCACACTCCTTTCCCTGATATATACACACACACACACACCCCAATCCCATCTTACAACCACAACAACCACCTAACAACACCTACAACTCCCTTTCCCACACCCAAAAATATCCTAGCAATCATAACAAGAAACCAAACCCACCACATGAAACCCACAAGCGCCCACTCAACTCCCAACCACCCCGCCCTCCTAACCCACCTAAACCTTCGCCTCCTCCTCCTCAACATCTTATCAATAACATCCACCACTCTTTTCACTTTAAGTCTCTGTCCCGTCACAAGATCATGATTAGCCTCGTCCGCCTGATCGGTAGCCCGCTGTGTCAGATCCGTCAACTCGCCCGCGAGTTTAATTCTGAGGTCCTCGACCTTCGTCTCCAGAGCTGGAGCCTTGTCAAACGCAAATTGGTAAGAAACCGCATCGAATTCAGTGGCCGAGGTCTCTATTGACCCCCCCAAAGCGCGGGCAGCAAGAGGGTAAACTGTTGTTTGCGAGGTAGGTTGTGCACAGAGACGTATAATATCATTTGGTGGTGGTTTAGGACATGAAGAAGAGGGAAGGGTTTCCTTTGCGCGACGATCCATTTCCATTGCCTGGATACCCGAGCTGAGGAGAAGTGCACGGAGACGGGCGATATCGCGTTTGGATATTGTGGAGGTTGGGATTGGTGAGAGGCCGCGATTAGCGATGGACCAGTGTCGATTTGAGGAAGTGGATGAAAGCTGTCTAGGCCTGTCAAAGGTGAGTCTCGTGTCTGTGAGAGAGTCAGGTGGTTGTGGGCCATAATTTTCGGTATCAGATCCGAATAGCCGCCTGTCTACCAGCGGAGGTGGTGATTGACTTGGTGAAGCATTGTGAACATCAATTCTGGGAGGCTTGAGAAGATCAAACCTCGATGACCGCCGACTCAATGGTTGGGCAGGCGGGTGAACTGTGAGTTTGCCGTCAGGAGACATGGTATAGGCCGCTGTCGACACAAAATGAGGCAACTCTGGATTGGGTTCCAGCGCCCCTTTCCCGTTCTGTGCCGATGGGTCTCGTCCGTTCCCGCGCCGTAGAACCCGAGGACCACGGGACCTACCCCTGGTATCATCATCCGAGTCACTAGACGATGTGCTGGAGTCCTGGTCATCGACACCGCCGGACTCCTTTCGCCAGACGAGGTCACCAAGTTTGGACACGCCACTACGCAGAACCGTATCGATTCGCGGACCACGAAATAGCGATCGAAGACCGCTGCTGACATCCTCGGCTCGGAGCTTGACGCTCCCGGAACTCTTATGCGACCGGTAAGTCGAGTCCGTACCTCTAGTCACTATCCTACCCAAGGGACTCCTCGACAAACGCCGATCTGGTGATGATATGGCATTCAAATCCGTCTCCGGTGAGGTAACTTGATTATGAGATGGGGGCGTTGACGAGTCAACATCGTCCCCGCTGGCGTAAGCGTCGGGCACACGGTCACGCTCACGCTCCTTACTACGTTCCCGGAAAATGTTCTTAACTTTGTTAAGCGGGTTCCGTGATGGCGAACTTGGCCTACTTGAGAACGGAGACAAGTTCATCCCAATTACAGGAAGCAATCCGCCCTCCCTGGCAGGTCGCATATCTGGTGAATTCGGCTGGGACGATTCATAGTCCACCGAGAAGCGCCTACCGCGCAACGGGACTTCGAGACTGGCCCGTCCAGAAGACTGCGTAGCTGCAGGGCGCTGCTTCAACGCACTGGTTCTGCCTTCAGGCTCACTCAGATCAACTCGAGAATCCTTCCTGCGGTGACCGCTAATGCTGTTCACATCTGGGGAAGTATGCTGCAGGTCTCGCTCGGGCGTCATCGGATTGATGCTCGCAAACTTCATACGTAGCGCTGCGTGATCGTAAGGCTGCTGCTCATCAAGATCCCTCTGCTCTTTTGCAATCATCTCTTCCATCTGTTTCTCTAGAACAGACCTCAGCCGCCGTCGACGATCACTATCAGTATCTGATGACTCTGAAAGAGAGCCGCGATTAATGCGCAGAAAGTCACGATTCGTAACAGTACTACTATGTCGGTTGTGCCCAGAACCCTTGAGAGCACGGAACTTCTGCTGGGCGCGGTCTTTGGCGGAACTAAGAACATTATCTTGTTCTGGTTTCGAAGGTTGGGTGTCTGCCTGTCCCTTATCACTGAGCACGAGACCTTCTGATGAGTCCCTATTTGAGCCAGGGGTGGTCATTCGCGGCGCGCCATCTCGGGACAGTGGTTGAGTGGAATCGGAACCTTGAGGGAAAACGCGCCTCCAATGTCGATCCTCTATCAGCTTCTTGTTGCCGTCCAATTCTAACCAGTAGATATCTGCTATCATATCCGCTGGATCGATCTCCCAGTCGACCCGTGGGCGCTTCGGCTTCGCCGTGGCAACCGTGGCCCTCGAGCTGTTTGAGGGAGGTGAACTCTGTAGCGCAGATGTTGCACCGGGAAAAGGAGGCAACGCCGGGTTTCCGGGCGTCCGAGATTGACCAGTTGCCACCCACTTGGCCACCTCGTCAACCCAGTCAGAGACTTTGATGACCTCGTTGAACCCCTGTCCTGCTCCATCAACCGCTTTCCTTTCGCGAGCCCGCACTTTTCGATTCCGTATATACTGTAGTGGATTGTATGGACGCCCGACCTTGGTTTTGTCTGAATCATTAGTAGAGATCCTGAACACCTGGACCGAGCCATTTGGTGTCCCCGGGGGACTTGCCGCCAAGGCCTTGTTTGTCCGGGAGATTTCCAGTGGCGGCAAGAACTCCAAAACCCGCCTATATTGTGCCATTAATTCGAGATATTCTTTGGCCTTTTGTGCTCTGGCCAAGGTAGACTGGGAGAAGTGGTAACGATAACTTCCGTCAGGTTCGAAAGCTGGTTGTAGAGGGCTGAATAACCTTCCAGCTGTTACTCTTGATGGTCGGTCCGGTTTCGGCGATATTGTTCTCGACATCCTCCGTTGCTGCTGTAGGTGTTGCCTCAAGCTTCCTCCAGTAGCGCTATCCGATAAAGGTGCCAGTTTCGGTGGCGTAGCTTGTGCAATATTCCTCCGAGATGCGAGACGCCTTGATTCACTCAGATTTAGGGCCATATTGACGATCTGCGCCGATTCCATATCCAGTTGGGTGGTGCTAGACGGTGGAGATGAGCCAACAGCAGTATCCCCAGCAAGGGAGTCATGCTCTCGCCTTGTCATCGTCGAGGGTGCGGTAGCCGGCCCACCATGGTCGCTGGCTCCCGATGCGTAGCCCACACCCAAACCAGGGACCTGGGAACCGCTCGAGTATGCCCTTGGATATGATCTCTCATGTACATTTTGTGTGATTCTTGATTTGTATGGATCTAGTGATTTGCGGTGTGAATGGCGCCGCTCGGGATGCTGCGTGTCGCGATCTCGAAGTTGGGCGTGAGTGTTCGAGAGCGGATCGTTCAGAAGAAATGCACCGCTAGACCTGTGCTTATTGGGACGATGGGAATTCAGTGAGCGACGCTTCTCGAGGTGGTTTCGGTTCGGTATTCGCAGGGATGATGAGGGCTTGAGGTGATGGTCAACGCTGTCGGTGCCCAAGTAGCTGCTCTCGACGCTGTCAGACTGGTCGTACCCATTGTTTGCGGCGCGCGGTGAACGAAGGTGTGATGAAGATGGGGTGACATCTTGCGCCTGGTCCGTCATTTCGGTTCGTTGGCGATGGTGGTGGTGATTCGTTACTCATGAACGGGATCCTCCCCCCAAGGAGAACCTGCAAGGGATTCCAAATCAGAGATGCTTGATATGGCGATGCATTGTTATTTCGTGATGGCATGTGAACGAGGTTTTCCGGCAGAGAAGGGTGTGTCGTTTGCAGTCTTCCTATTCGTCAGTCGTCAGGGCGTCCCAACAGTTCGACGTTCGGTTGACGTTGCCGTAACCTTGGCCTAGAGCTCAGGATCCCGTGTTACTCTGGCAGCGCAAATTGGCAGGGGAATCCCGTTGGAAGCTGGCGCCACATGACAGGGGATTAGGCCCACTGTTACCCGCCTGAAAGGAGCAGGAGATCCGCAGTGCCAACGCTAGCTATTTCACGTGGCATGGATCCCGTCCTTCTGCATCTCCTCAGCATGACATTTGTAATGGAACCTCTGCAGGATGGTTAAGCTTTAAATCGGACGGCAGTTGGAGTATATGTAGTAAAACCGCATGATGTTTATCTTCCAAGACTTTCTTGATGATATATCTTCTCATCCCACTCAAATACCATCGAGATCATTTTGATTGGCTTTCGATGACGCAGAGCCAGGAACTGTCTTTGTCTTGCCCTTTTCTGGCAGACCCGAAGAAGGCATTTACCGAAGCTTTCGCCATCAGACAAGGCTCTCGAAGTCACTCCCACTACCCACAAGAACGCCCTGTAGGCCTCTTAACGGCAGAAATGTACTTTTCATCCAAAATTCCCGACCTGGTAGTCTAGGCAGCAACAGCCCGCCAGGTCTGTTGGCCGGTATAGACTGGAAGACGATGTTAGAGCCATACAAACCGGGCGAGGATAAGAATGCCGTCGTCCTGCATACCCCGCAATGAAGGACTGATGTCCAATTTCCTCTCCCTATCCCAAGCATTTCGATTCAATCAAAAGACTTGTCTCGATTCTCAACCTTGTAACTATATGAAACTAGAGCCATGGAAACCCTTGAACAACCAGAAATAAGGGACTACTATGCCGACCTGGGTAGTCTACCACAGTCAGCTACGCCGGCGGATATCAAGGCTGCCTGGTTCAAGCTGGCAAAGCAGCATCATCCAGATAAGAAGGCTTTGGGGCAGGTCACTGATGCTAATGAGTTCAGGAGGGTAAGTAGGCTTTTGATCTTGGGATTTCAATGCCTTGGGTATATCAGACAGGTGGTCAAGTGTAAAACCAGATACAGAGAGTGGCCTTTCAAAGAAACCAAAATATGCCAATCACCTCTGTCTACATGGTCGTCCTATGCCCTCCCTCCGATGATACTAAACCTTCTCTCCAGATCCGCGAAGCATACGACGTCCTCCGCAACCCCTCCACCCGCACCAAATACGACGCCCAGTACCCCAAAGTTAAATCCCTCTGGACGCTATACCACACCCAAATAGCAAGACGCCGCAAATTAGAAGCTCAAATCCAAGCCGAAGCCGCCTCCCGTAGAAAACAAGCAGCAGCAGCGGCGGCAAAAGCAAAAACAGAAGCAGAAGCCCAAAACCAAGCCAAACTCCAAGAAGCCCGTCGCCTCGAAAAAACCCGGCTAGCAGAAATCCGCTCCCAGGAAGCAGCCCGTCGCCTTCATCATCTGGAACGCCAAAAGGCAGCAAAAGACCGGTCACGTCTTGAACAATTAAAATCTGCAGAAATACTAAGCACATTTCTACAAGAAGAGACTAGGACACAACTCTGGGAGGATGAGATGAAGAGACGAAAAGAAGAGTTCGGAACGGTCAAGAGGGAGTTTGAGGTCAGGGTGTGGTTGTCAACCAAGAACAACAAAGAGATAAACAAGGAAAATATGGTGAGGGAGTGGTTATTAAATGGGAAGCTAACTGTCTAGGCAGATAGAACAAGAAGGGATAAATATAACTTCTTGTCGAAGCTTTTTCGTGTATGATAAATCAATAGTGGATGTGTATCCAGCAATTACGTGCATGAATATATATGCACACTGTTCACTTTCAGCCAAGAGGAGCTCCAGTTCAAGTAAAAAACGACATAAGCTATTTGTATTTAACCAAATCCCAAACTTAAAGTCATGGAATACCGCTGCTGCAAAACTCGAATCGCACTCCCCAACAAGGATCTTAACAAGGTACCCCCTCCGATGAAGATATGATTTCCATAAACCTGAAGAAAGGCACCCAAAAACACCATAACACAAACTCTCTCATCACCTCAGCGACTCAGTTTAATACACAGTAACAGCACTGACAAACCCGTTCTTGAGAACCTCAAACACAATACCAGGAAATCCATACAAGTTAGTCGTGGAATCCTCAGAACCGTCATATTTCTTCTTCCCGAGATGTTGGGGATTGCCACCTCTAGTGGTACTATCCTCCCAGCCACCAAGCATCTCAATGCTGCTCCCTGGGCTATCGCCCCAGCCTCTGTTCAGGGCCATACCCCGCTGTTTCTGCTGGGCATCACTTTCAGAAGCGTATACAGACTTCCACTCCTCTCGCAGTTGATCTTGAATCTCGGGGAATGCAGTTTCCGAAGTAGCCATGCTACTGCCGTCGTCAGATGGCGGCAAGTAAGCAATCTCCCAGCGACAGCGCCGGTATCGGTTGAACGGATAAGATCCAGGCACATTTCCGTGTAAAATAATCTTTGTGGCAACGAGACGATCGGCGGATCCACACCTGAAAGGAGGCCCCGGCACGGCCTGGTCTCCAGTTTGGGATGGCGGTGGTTCCGAAGTTTCTGTCCGGGTTGCGATCAGGATATCAAAGCCCTGGTGGAAATAGTTGAAGAACCTCTCTTCCGTGGCGTACTCGCTGTCCTCAATGGCTTCCTCTCTACTCGAGTCATCTGATGCAGGGTGGGATGAGAGGTCAGTATCCGTGAGGTCATCTTGCCTGATATCACTGCCTTGGGGCCCGTTCAGGTTGTTACTATCAGTCCTGTTTCTGTGGATGCCCATGCGCTGGTCGTTTTTGTAGTAAATCGCATCGGGCGGTCCCAACTCATGGATCAGTTGCTGCGGCGTGGTCTCGCCCAAGAAGATCCAAAAGTGATTCTTAGTCCATTTACGGAAAAGCTGCACCTTTCCCCCGCCGTGTATTTTGACCAAGGATACCTCGTCAGCAGAAGCGTCCTTAGTCTTTGCCAGCGGCGGGTGCGTCCTGATGCTCGGCAGCACCTCAGTCCATAATGTTTTGCAGGATTTGGCCCAGGACTCCCCGCTGAATATTGCCATCGAGCTCGCTACTGCAGTTGCAGGAATTAGTGAGATGATGTCCTTTGTCGGAGAGTAGTCGGTGTCCATCATCGGGAAAGTGAAGGCAACCCCGGGATATGACAGGATGTAAACCTTCGAGTTTTGGATATATTCCCCTGCATAAGTAGGACCCAAAAAGCGTTGGTATATGTGTTTAAAGGTTGGGCCAGTGACCTCATCGGCAGATTCGGGTCGGACGAGGTCGCGCTCCTTATCGTTACCTTGCTTGATGTAGACGTGGTTCTTTGTGAAGTCGAGGATCTCTATCAAGCGGAGTCGCTGTTCGGGACCGTCAAATCGGAATCGAATTCCATTCCCGGGCAGCTCAACGTTAGTTTCGTTCTTGAATGGTTGTTTCGAGGCAAACTTGAGCTCGATTCTTGGGAACTTGGTGGGTTCGGACTTGATCCGTGTTAAAACGTCGTGTAATGATGTGCCCAGTGCAAAGTAGCCAAGGCCCCGACCAGGGTATAGCTGGGCCGAGTATGAAGGCGGAGACATTGTTGCTGTGTAGCCAGTGCAACAGCGAGGTTGAGATCAAACGAATCAATCGACCAAGACGCGGTGTCTGTCGGTTGGCACGAGGTTGTTTCGATCGCGTCGGGAGATATCGGTAACAGGGAAGACTAACTAAAATGGTAGAAATCCGTGGTTCTATTGAACCCTAAAAGAGTAACACAAAAGTATAAGCTCGATAATATTCAACCAAAAAGCCACTTCGATCGTCTTGGGATGCCTGGTGGAAAGTTGAAGACCTGTGAGCCCCTCGTGATCCCGGCAGCTGAGCACTGGCAGGTGCATGACAAGTCATCAGGGTGCTTGTCTTGTCTGCCTTATCGGTACGTCATCCCGGCAGGCACAGGGTGCTGTGGAGGGGCAGAAGTGGGGTTGTCTCCAGCTGTCACTGCTCCGAAGTGGGGTTTCATTTACAACCCTACTTTTAGAAAGTACACTCCAATTTAGATTCTAAATGATATCAACCTCGAAGCTTTTGCTCCATTACAAAGCGATGTGTCTGATGTATGCCAAATGATGCCGACCCGTCGATAGTATTCCTTCAGACCAACGACAAGTTGCAGGGCCAGCATTGCCTTGGAATTGTGTCCCTGAACTAACACGCAAAATAGAGTTTCCCTGTGGCGTATCTCTCCGTTTTGGTTGTTCTTCCGCAATGTTATGTAGCGTGTATCTCCTGCTTGGTGTTCAGCGGTTTTTCACAAGCTTTGGAAGGGCGCTCGATAAATCCAGCAGCCCCTTCGGTAGCCGTGCAGGAACCTGTAAACCCTCGGGATCTTGATCACATGCTCGAAGCCACCCCTCCAGAATCGTGGTAACAGAGTGTACATCGAGACCTTCTAGAATGCGAGGCGCAGAGCCGAAAGCACTGTGAACGCTTGGTCGCGTATCTCCTTGGCTCTTGTCAGGCACTGCCGCAAGAAACCAGGGGTCGTCAACAAACCTTTGTGAGTGTAGCACTCCAATCGAGGCAGAGACAGGGGCGTGAATGGAGTTTTGAGTTTGAAGCTGAACATCATAGACAGTGTTCTTCCTGGACTCAACTCAATACAAAGTGCGTGCTTGGCTTCGGCTTCTCTGAGCCAAGGTGCCTAGAATTTGGAGATGCCTTTAAGCAGTATAAGACAGAACTTGCAGTTTGCCTTTCCAGTCTCTTCCATCTGGTCGTGCTTTTACAGATCTGTACCGAGGGAAGGGAGGGGGACAGCCGGGGCCGCCAGGCCTGTCTATTTTATAGTTGTCAAACCCGTCGTATTCGAGATTGTTTCATGACGGGCAGATCTTGATTTCTGGGCAAGCTCCATGGACTTGAGTAAGGGAATCGTGCACCACAGATGATGTGCTGTTTCCAACCCCTCCTGTGACCGAGAGATAATGGGAGCAATACGGCGTATTAAGAGACATCAGAGCTTTCAGGGAATTGAGAACATGATTACATTTCACCTACTTTTGTGCAGTGAGAATATCGACTAGTGGAAAATTGAATGCTCTGAAGATGACCTGAAGATGTTGGACGGGACGTGGAGTTGAGGAGGGGTGAAGTGGGTCAATCCATCAACAGCCAATAAAGGTGGACCACGCCGTTGCTACGGCAATTGCATGCTCACTGTTTATGTCGCGCCTGCCACCTTGCTCAGGTCCCCACTTTGGACATGCCATTTTTGCGATACAGCGGACCACACCCTACCTGCCTGCCGTAACAGAGGTACCAAGCCAATCGACCTAGCTTCAGAGACTCGGCAACAGCCCTTTTCCACATCAACACTTTAGCTTCGAAATAAATCATACAATAGTCTTCTCGACCAAACAGACGCGACAAGCTCCGAATGGAGCGAAGAAACACGTCAATGGCGCCCCCTTCAAGGGTCGCCGCTGGCGGCAGATCGAGTATTCGGCCACCAACACGAACAGGGTCCGCTGCTACCAGACCTGCAGCCTCGAGGAACGCGTCGGCAATATCACGACTCACGAGAGCACCATCACCAGCCGAGTCCCTGATGTCTGTCGCGACTTCAGCAACCACAGGCGCCAAGCGCAAGGAACGCGATTTTGACCCCGACGAGGGTGAAGCTACCAACATCAACGTCGTCGTGCGGTGTCGCGGGCGCAACGAAAGAGAGGTCAAGGAAAACAGCGCCGTGGTGGTGTCGACAGAGGCGACGAGGGGCAAGATCGTCGAGTTGTCAATGGGACCCAATTCTGTCAGCAACAAAACATACAATTTCGATCACGTATTCTCCCAAGCTGCCGACCAGCTCATGGTGTTTGAGGATGTAGTAAAGCCAATGTTGGACGAGGTAATAAGTCTCACGCCTGTTCATGGAGTAAACTCACTGACAATTGGCAGATGCTTGCCGGGTATAACTGCACCATATTTGCTTACGGCCAAACCGGTACGGGAAAAACGTACACCATGTCGGGTGATCTGACTGAAACAATGGGCATGCTATCCGATAATGCCGGTATCATCCCTCGAGTCCTTCAGGCTCTGTTTGCGAAGCTCGAACTTGACGACAAGGACCACTGTGTACGCTGTTCCTTTATTGAACTTTACAACGAAGAGCTCAGGGATTTGCTTGCGAGCGACGAGAATACGAAACTCAAGATCTACGACGATACTTCCAAAAGGGGCCACTCGACAACAATGGTTCAGGGAATGGAGGAGAGACATATTCTTAATGCGACCATGGGATTAAAATGGCTCCAAGAAGGCAGCTTGAAGCGCCAGGTCGCGGCCACCAAATGCAACGATCTCAGTAGCAGAAGTCATACCGTTTTTACAATCACTCTTTACGTCAAGCGAGCGACAAACAATGGGGAGGATTTCCTAATGGCGGGCAAGCTGAACCTGGTCGATCTTGCTGGTAGCGAGAATATTCAACGTTCAGGGGCCGAGAACAAGCGCGCTGCTGAGGCAGGCTTGATCAACAAGAGTTTGCTCACCCTTGGTCGAGTCATTAATGCTCTCACAGACCGCAGCCCTCACATTCCATACAGAGAGTCAAAGCTCACCCGTCTGTTGCAGGACTCATTAGGAGGACGGACGAAAACATGCATAATCGCCACAGTATCACCAGCAAAGGTCAACCTCGAAGAGACGATATCAACATTAGATTATGCGTTCCGTGCGAAGAACATTCGAAATAAACCACAGCTAAACGCCTTGATCAACAAAAAGACACTGCTGCGAGACTTCACAAGCGAGATCGAAAGGTTAAAGGGCGAACTCATTGCTACAAGGCAGCGCAATGGTGTATATATGTCGAATGATGCATACGAAGAGCTCACTGTTCAAAATGAATCCCGCAGAATATTGACGGAGGAGCAAGCGGCCAAGCTTGAAACATTGGAAAACAACCTCCGTAACAAAGTTCAGGAGCTTTTTGCTTTGACATCGAGTTTCTATGGATTGAAGAAGGAGCACGAGGGCACGCGATTACAGCTCGACGAAACTAAGGGTATTTTGGATCAAACTGAAATTGTGTTGGCGGCAACGAAAAAGTCATTGACTGAGGAGACACATATTCGTAAAGCGCATCAGGAAACGGAGCAGAAGTTGACCACTATTGGAGGCGAGCTTCTTAATACACTTGGGAGGACCATCAACGATGTCGATGGGCTTCACGAAAAGAACAGACGCAAGTCGGACCTACATAACCTCAACCGGAGTACTTGGAGCATGTCCCAAGGGCACGTCACCAGCATAACCGAGCTTGTCGAGGGGAGGATAGAGGAGTTTCGAAAAGGGCAAGAAGAGCATATCTCGAACATTTCAGACCGCATGCAAGGTTTTGTTCGGGAAGAATTGGAGAAGCTGACCTCAACACAAAATTTCCTTGACGAGAACTTGGCACTGTTTACCAAGTCCAAGGGGCAACTATTGCTACGGAAACAGGAGTCTAAAGAAGAAATGGATGAGGTGCTGGAAGAGATCAAGGTGGTGCGCGATACCGTGAAGCAGCGGGTTGGCGAAAGCCTGCAGGCTATTGCTGGAGCGGCGGAGAGGATCGCGGGTGATGTGCTGAGCGAGCTGAGTACCTTCCACGGCCACCTACACACATCCTACAGTTCTCTTGGGAAAGACTTCAAGTCCATCTTCGAGGAGTTGCTGCGAAACATCAGCGCACAAAAGGCAGAGTCTGATAGGCTCAGACAAGAGCTTGAGGCGGCAACCCAAACAATCGTCGACAACAACGAGTCCGTCTCCGACAGAATTCAAGAAGTGCTGGAGGAGGAACGAAGACAGGCGGCTGCTGAACGTCAAACCCTCCTTTCGCAAATCACTAAGCTCGTCAACTCACAGGCAGAACTGCAAGAGTCTCGTCTGGCTGGCAAGGCAACGCTGATTCAAGAGAGCATTCTTGACTCGAACAAGTCTTTTAAGGGCAGTGTTGCTGGTTACAGAGAGGGCATGAATGCATGGAATGCCAAGGATAGCCAGCTACTTGAGGAGGTCTCGCAGTCAAGAGATACACTCAAGGCCAGGCTCAAGGACGACTGGACCGTAAGTGCCATGAATATCCTCACTCAAATAACGTTTGCTAACAATTCCCAGGCCGCAAGTAAATACAGCACCTCAATCCAACATACCACAAAATCAGTTCACGCCGAGACCGTACGAGTGGTAGACGAACAAATGCAAGACCTAGATGTACAAATGCGCGACCTAGACGACTTTGTAACAAGCGCAAAGTCATACAACGCCGAGCACCACGAGCAACACCGCGAAGCCGTCTCTAACCTCGACTCTACCGTTCAGAAATCATTCAGAGACATCTCAGACCACTGCACGGAAACGTTGGACAGGGTACAAGACCTCGGTGACCAAATGGAAGCGGACATTAAGTATTTCCGCGACACGCTCGAGCCGTTAGATGAGCAGGTGTGCCAGCCGCTTTCAGACCTCAGGGATGATATCCAGAATACGGAAATGAAGGAATACGAGCCGACGGGCGAGACACCGGAGAAGGTGCAGTACACTTATCCGAAGGAGCTGCCGGTTACTGCGCCACATGAAGTTTTGATTGCGGATATGAGGGATGATCCGACGCCTACGAAGGCGGCGCCAGTTGTTTTGCCTGATGGCGGTTTTGGGGAGGGGTTGGTGTCGCCAACACTGGTTTTGAAGACGCCGTCGAGGCCGACCAGCAGTTGCTCGTCGAGTCGGGAGACGATGAGTTTGAGGGAGGTTAATCCGAACTTGACGGGTGGGAATAATAAGGGAGAGAGTAACAGTATTTTTGACCAGGGGTTGTTGAGCATACCTACGGTTAGCGAGGCGGTTGCGATGCAGAAGCCGGCTGCAGTCGGTGGCGGTGGTGCTGCGAGAACGAGGGCATCGAGGTTGGCGAAGAAGCCGATGTTTGGTAGTAGCGTTGGCGTTGGGGAGGGAGCGGAGAATATGCCGCCTATACCTAGTTTGAGAAGCTCGACTAGGAGGAAGAGTCCTAGGTTGAGGTGAGGGGTTTGAGGGAAGATGCATGACCTGTCGGACAAAAAAGCTTTCCTTTGTTTCTCTTCTTTTTAAATACACTAGGGATGGCTGGGTTCGGTGGTTTGGAGTTTCGGGGTTGTTGTTGGTTGCCCAGGATGGCATCATGCAAATATCAGGACAGGATCAAGGGCAAAGGATTTGGATGGGTTGGCTAGGATTGTTGAAAAACCAATGCATGAAAGCAAGTCACAAAGCATTTGGAGGAACTAGGATTGGTTGGTTGTTGTATATGTTGTCGTTGTTGGTTTTTTACTCAGTACTGATACCCCTGTCTGTGGTGGTTGGTTTTATATTTTTTATTATTTTTTATTCGTGTTTTTACTTTTTACATAGTTCGACCTTGAATATGAGTATGCTGGTCCGTCACAATTGACTTTCAATACAGTTTTATTTTTTGATCTTGTGTGGGTGGAGTTGTTGATGAGATGGATTTACAATGGATGATCAACAGGATCGAGATCATTCAAGACGACGTTGGGCACAGTGTAATAGAGATCAACAAAACCGAGAATGATACAAAAAAAGACGTTGATTACCTGGGCGCGCCTTTGTATGAACATATGAGCATATTGTGAGGTGTTTGTCGATGATCGTTGCGGTTTAGAACTCGAAGGTGGAAGGTCACCGGATATAAAGGGGAAAATATGCGGGGTGGTTGGGTGAGAATGGAGATTACGGCGAACGAAAAGGACGAAAAGAAAGACGAAAGTGGTGATACATTGCCCCAAACGCCGTCCGTGCGTGCACGATGCGTATAAATGGGTGGGCACTACTGCAATGCATATCAAAAAAACCGGTGATGAGTCGAGCGGCGAGAGGGGGTTAGAGGAGCAAGGGGAAATGATG
This sequence comes from Cladorrhinum sp. PSN259, assembly GCA_033725935.1. Classification (NCBI taxonomy): domain Eukaryota; kingdom Fungi; phylum Ascomycota; class Sordariomycetes; order Sordariales; family Podosporaceae; genus Cladorrhinum; species Cladorrhinum sp. PSN259. The sequence goes on from MU867072.1 coordinate 46,961, forward strand.
CATTATGTACTGTACATGCGCCATGTAACATTGCTTAGTGTTACATAGTTCATCTCATCTACATACTGTATGTACATTCGTTACCCGATCACATCACCGTTGAAAATCCTATAAGACAAATAGAAAGTATAAAGTAGTCTAAAGAGCCATTTCCCTATCATCAAAACCTTTTCATTCTCATCTCACTCCCAATCTCACACACAACTCTTCTATCCATCTCATAAACAACACACTCACATACACAAAAACCTACACATTAAATACACACACAAAGAAAAAAAAACATGTCCTCCCAATCACCCCCCCTAACATCCTTCCGCGCCCTCTCCTTCGACTGCTACGGAACCCTAATAGACTGGGAAGCCGGCCTCACGCACGATCTCCTCCCCATAACCTCCCATCTTCATTTCTCTCACCCTTTACGCTCAACCCCGCTGTCGGCAGTCCAGCGGTTCAACGAGCACCAAGAACACATATGGGAAACCCAGCCGACCCTGCCGTACGACCAGGCCTTGACCGCGGCTTTTCGCCTGCTGGCACAGGAAGTCAACGTTTCCGTCCCTGAATCCGACGCGCACGCCATAGGGACCGGCCCGGGCCGCTGGCCCGCGTTTTCCGACACGGTCGAGGGTCTGCTGAAGCTGTCAAGGTACTACAAGCTCATAATCCTGTCCAACGTAAATGATGCCAATATTGCCTCTGCGATCGAGCGGCCGATGCAGGGAGCGAAATTCGATGCGGTGTACACTGCGCAGCAGATTGGGTCTTACAAGCCTTCTCACAACAACTTCAAGTACCTTTTTGAACACGCAAAGAAAGATCTGGGGATAGATAAGGAAAAGGGCGAGCTGCTGCATGTTGCTAGGAGCTTGTCGGCTGATCACGTCCCTGCCAAGGAACTCGGTCTGAGGAGCGTCTTCATTGCTAGGGGAGGGGATCAACCTGAGAATTACGGTACGGGGGGTAATTTGGAAGAGTTGAAAAGGGAAGGGAAGGTGGGGTTTGAGTGGATGTTTCAGAGTATTGGTGAGTTTGCTGACGAGGTTGAGAGGCAGTTTGAAGCACTCAAGAAGGAGTAAGGAGTAATATGAGCAAGGGGGTTTGGATTGCGTTTGGTAGGAAAAGGATATATATGTAGTCTGTTTTTTACGATGGTTTCAATCTACACAAGATACTCACCCATCTGATGTCAGATCTTCTTCCTCTCCGGCGGTGTCGTCTCTGCCACTTCTAGTAGCAGCAGCAGAAGATTTCTTTTGGTAGCGTCGTGTTCGCTGTCCTGTGTCTTCTCCTCGCCAGCCTTTGCGCATTTTGATGACCTGCAGAAAACCGTCGACGTGAACCCCGCCATACATTTCGTCCATGCTGTCTTGATCCCCAGCATCTTCAGGCTGACCTTCAGGGGCAGAGTTTTTGGTATGTACCAGCTTGATGTGCCGGGTGAGGTTGGCTTTTCTCGTGAATCCGTCTATTGATCTCGGGCAGCTGGGATACGAGCAGAGATGCATTCCTCCAGGAGTGGCAGATCTGCTTCTTCTGCTGGGGGTACTGGCTGCCGTGGCGGGTTCGTTGACTTGCTCGGGAGAAATGACTTTGACGCTGGATTGACGGCTGACAGTGCGGAAGTTGATCAACTGTTGTTCGTCCTCATCTTCCTCTTCGTCTGAAGTAGCCGGCAAAGGTACTCCCGGAACATATCGTGCTGTTTGTACCCTTGACTTGGCCGAAGTGACAGGCTGTTCGTGAAGGGTATTCATCGTCATCTCCCCTCTGAAAAGAGTAGCGCATCGTTGTGTAGCGCGAGCAATGACTTCTGGCGAGAACCCAGCTAGCGCAGCCGCACCTAGGACATCCCTCCAATCCCTCGGCTTCCACCTGTCAATCCTACTCCGAGTGCTCTGCGTAGAGGAAGCACTCGAACTTCGCGACCCCGATCTCCTCGACCGAGAAGTGGCCCTCGAAGCCCTAGAAACTGACCGACTTCTCCTACCCATCGAACTTTCTCGCCTTCTGCTCCTGCTTCTTCCCGAATCCGGACCAGCACTTGGCAACCTCCTCTTCCCTTCCCTCGCAATCCTGATCTGAAACTCCTCTTCTGTCTCGCCCTCCAGCTTTGTCCTCTCCTTCTTCGGTCTCCCACCAAGATTCCTACCTTCAACCGACTTCTTCACTTCCTGTTGTACCGGAGGTGGCGGTACCCTTCCCCAAAACCTCTCTTCTTCATCCTCCATGTCCTCATCTTGTTCTTCCTCGTCGTCCACATTGGCAATACCCGCAACCCTAGCCTCATGCAAAACCATCAACATCCCATCCAACCGCTTCATAATCCTCCTAGCCGCCGGCCTCAAAAGTTCGTAGCTTCTCTCATCATCAGCCGAAATCACAGGCCTAAAACTCTGCTGTACGTGCTTCAGCTTTCTTTTACCCTTCTTATTCTCAGGCTCCTCTTCAAGGTCATCATCAGTTCCTTCCTCCTCCATCACGCTAACATCCTCATCCCCTTCTTCTAGCCCTTCCACACTCTGCACCAACCCACTCCCAACACCCTGGCCTTCCTGCTTCCCCAATAACCGTCGTCTCAACCTCCTCCCCGCAACGTTCAAAACCCTCGCACTTATCTCCTCCTCCAAATTCCTCCCCACAAACCCCTCTTCCTCCCTTTTAAACGTCCACTCTTCATCGGCATCATCAAGCCCCATTCGCTCAGGCAGTAACCCTTCACCTGGCACTTCATCGACCTTCACAGGCCAAGAAGTCCATTTGTTCCCCAGCCGTTTCCAACCTTCCCATTTTTCTTCTTTTCCCCCTTCTTCTTTGTCATCCTGTTTTACACACTATCAGCAACCACAGTTATACTTTTTTTTTTTCTACGCCATTCTTTGCTTATTTTTTTAAATGTAGAAGGGAAAAAAGTACTCACACTCGGTAACGGCCTCACCCCATTCCTCAGACCCCAAACATTATACAAGTGCGCTGCCAACTCTCTATTCCGCGTATTTTCCAACGCGTACCAAGTTTTACGCTCATTCTTGGTCCACGTCTTCCACGTGGAGGGATGCCCCCGCCATCGGTTCGGTCGTGATTCGTGCAGGTCGACGGTCGAAGCCGAGTAGATTGATGCTGTCGTTTTGTCCCATTCTCGTTCTTGTGATTGCTGATTTTCAAGTTGATCTTCGGTTTCATTTTCATTTTTTCTTTCTTGGTGTGAGGATTCGGATTGGGACAGTTGGAGTTGTGAAGATTCCGGGTGATCTGAGGAAAGAAGAAGCTGGGATGAGAATGTGGGGAGGGACGGTGTTGATGACATTTTTGGGTCAGGTTGGTTGGTTTTGAGGTTGGTGATGAGGTTGAGAGAGAGGGTGTGTGAGTGAGCAGTTGTAAGAAGGTGGGCTTTGATGTAATTGAAAAGTGGGTTGTTGTTGCGTGAAAGACAAATTGTTAGATGAGATTTCCACGGGTTGTGAAGATGCGAATGGCTAAGTGATCCAAAAAAAAAAACTATTATGAACTAACTTAAGGGGAAGGACCGATTCTCATCCTGATAGAAAGCCATTTTTCCTAAAGTTGCTCTATATATACATTTAGATCAAATCTCAAAATGGCGATTTGATCAAGAAACCATCCTTCTCAAAGAGGAGACGAACAGATGCACAAACCCTAACCCTGAATTGACATCAATCACCTGCAAAATACCGTTACAAGACCATTGAAGAACAGTAGTATCTCTCATGATATTGACAAATAAAAAAGACCCAAAAAATACACGCCCTTTGAAATTTATGCCTTTCTCGCCGCCTTCTCCCTCTCCAACTACAGTTCGATGCAATAAGATAGATTAGCTTTAAGTGCAAGGACCAGTTGGCTTGGCAGGCGGCTCCACCAGGGTCCCCTGTATTACCTTCTTGTGCAGGCAAACTCCAGCCCGACTTGACAGGTTTCCTGGTCCCGGTTTGATTGATTGATTTGCCCTCACCTCACACGCTCTTTTCCACCACCATGCGCATAGAACCATGGACGGCAAGGTAACCGTAGGAAGGACGGCAGGTCTGTATATTGGCGCTGCCGTCCTGCGACTTGCCATCTTCACTCTCCTTCCCGGCATCCCCGATCTGCTGACGGGCCGCGTCGAGATCTCGACTCCCGTCACCAGCTTCAAGCGATGTAAGCCGCGCTGTCGCACGCCAATTGTCACTCCAGGCTAACCCCTCTCAAAGTGCAGGAAGGTCTCTTTTTATACAACCATAATGTCTCTCCTTACGACGGCGGTGTCTACCACCAGGCGCCCCTCTTCCTTCCTCTCTTCTCGCTACTCCCCAACGCTTTGAGCTACCCGATCTTTACCTACCTCCTCTATATCGCCGTCGATTTGCTGAGCGCTGGTGCGCTTTGGAAGATTGCAGACTCTGGAGAAGCCGTATCCTCTGCGCTGTTCACCTCTCCGCGTCGGGAGAAGCGGTGGAATGGCTTCATTATTGCTGCCGTCTTCCTCTTCAACCCCTTTACAGTTGCAACATGTATCGGGCGCTCAACCAGCGTCTTCACAACATGCGCAATTCTCCACGCCATTGCGAAAGCAGTCTCTGGCGCGCCCTTCAGTGCTATGGTGGCTATCTCCTTTGCGGGATACCTCTCACTGTACCCATTCCTTCTCCTGCCACCTCTCATTTTGCTGTGCTATGACAGGCAACGCGCCGACCGAGCCATCAAGTCCGTCACAACGTTTGCCGCAAGCAATGTATCGGTGGTCAGCGTCGTGGTGGGCCTCCTGTTCGGCATGTCCTACCTTATTACCGGCTCCTGGGAGTTCTTCAACTCGACATATGGCGTGCAGCTCACACTGTCCGATCTGACACCAAATGTGGGACTTTGGTGGTACTTCTTTATCGAGATGTTTGACTCGTTCAGGTCTTTCTTCCTCGGGGTCTTTTGGCTTCACCTGTCGTGCTACGTTGGGGGATTGACAGTTCGCATCCGCCAACAACCGCTCGTGGTCCTGACGCTGCTTTTGGGCATATTTGGCATATTCAAGCCGTACCCAAGCATCAGTGACACGTCTCTCTTCTTGGCCTTGGTGCCACTTTACCGGCATGTTTTCCCCTTAATGCGATATACATTTGTTAGTGCGGCTGTCATCATGTATGCCTCGTTCCTTGGCCCGGCGTTTTACTACCTTTGGATCTACGCCGGGAGCGGGAATGCCAACTTCTTTTACGCCATTACGCTTGTTTGGAACTTGGGCCAGAGTCTGTTGGTGTGCGATCTGATGTTTGCTGTGCTTAGGGATGAGTGGGAAGTGGAGAGGCCAGAGATGGCCGGCAAGGAGATTCGGCAGATATAGATAGATACACGGTTTGTTAGAGGAATGAATATATGGGGTAAAGAAAGAAGAGTGTGAATGCATTGATTTATTTACTTGTTGGAAAAAAATATCAAAAAGCTCCCCGACTACTCTAGGTAGTCGGGTCCGAAAATCTCTCTTACAAGTTTTTACGACTTGGTCGCCCGTCGCCTGATTCGAACGTGGGGGTCCTCGGGCTTCGCAGACCCCCCAGACGCTGTGGGAGAACGATGTCTGTCTCAACAGAGAGCAGTGGCCATACCGCTACGCCATACAAGTATTCCTTTGTCTGCGTGGGGTATTGGTAATGGTTGGAAGTCTACGTGCGGGAAGTTGTATATATACCTAGGGTGGGTTTCCTGGCCCTCTTAATGGTTCTCTGGTCGAAAAAAAGGTTCTCTCTGCAGCGGTGCGGAAGCCATCAAGGTCCTCGTCAACCAACCAACGCCTTTGGTAACCGAATCTGAGCTTGGATGGTTTTTGCGTATGCAAACTTGGGGGGTTTTTTTTGGCGCTCTCTTTAAAACTGGGTTGACACGAAGAATCTGTGTATATCTTGTACACATGCTTTTAATGTTTTGATGGACATACACATAGATGGTAACCTATTTCCATTGTTGAGCAAAATAAATCATTACATGTCTTACTTGATATCTTTTTTATGTCTGGTAAGGTGGGCGTAACGATATCTGTATTTCTATCTAAATACTTACTTCATGCGTGCGTATAAAAAATAATATCAATGCTCTTCCCCTCCTTCTTTTCCTGGAACCACTTATAGTTTCATTTTTATACATATATATACATAGAAAAGTGAGAATTGTCGTCTACTTGTCCATTCCCAAGTTCTTCTAGATGCAGTTGAAGGAAGTGGTAATTAGCCAGCCAGCCCCTGGAACTCGATAAAAGTAAAGGGAGGGCTACCAACGCCCTCCTCAGAAACTTTTGGTTTCGTCCACACTCAAAAGTTTCTCTCTCTCTCAAAAGTACACTCGACGGTCGGTTTTCCGTGATTTGCGTTACGTTACTACTTGAAGACGGAAACAAGCAAGCCACACACATACACACCACAGAAATCGAGATGGGAAACGGCTAAACACAATTAAGGCACTCAAGTTACGAACCTAGCCATTGTTTCAAAAAAAATCCAGATCATTTCTCAAGACCGAGAGAGAGAGAGAGAGGAGATCATTTATCCCATGCAAGGAAAGGGCACATCAAACCCGGTTGGAAAATTTGCGAGACAACAAAGGTCCCGAATATTTACTCACCGTATTTTGTTTGGAATTTTTGAGGGAAAAAAAAAATGCATCTTTGGATATCGTCCGCGCCTGAGAAAGCATATGAGTGTGACCTTCAAAGCCCCGGTCATTGACCGAACCGTGAACTAAGTTTTCAACAAGTATCCGTGGGGCCAATTCCAAAGCCGACAGTGGGGATTTTTGTATGGAAGGGGTAGACTGTAGTTGGGCGATATAAAAAAAAGTCGGGAATGGTGTATAAACCTGTTTTTTTCTCCCCAAAGAGAGACTGTTGTTACATGAAGCGATCCAAATATTAAAAAAAGGGGGGTGAAAGTAAACAAATGCAATCACCCCACTTCAAAGGCTGCATACATACAAAAACACCCTACCAACAACCAAACCAAACCAAATCTGCAAAAAGGCCTTAAGAAACACCAAAAGTCGGATATATAAATAATAAAAACAATAATAATAATAATAACATAATACAAATTTAAGCCTTCAAACAAAAGAAATACAAAAAGCTGACAACATGAATTTCCTGGCAACAACAGGCTGTGTCGAAAGAAGAATGAAGTGAAATCAAGAAATGAAGAATGCCATCCCCTCTCCCCCTACTTCCTGTTGACCTAGTCTAATCCCATCTTTTTTGTTCCCCTCTTCTCTACTCAATTCTCTTCTTGCCCTCCTCCGCATTAATATACCTCGCCACGCTGAGACCTCTCTCATGCCTGGCGACCAGTGGCCCAAGAATCTTGTCCTTGCGCACCCGGCTGATAGTCTCATGGTATCCCTCAGTAGCCCACGGCCTCGGGTTGAGTTTTGGCCAGTTGACCTGTTGCAAAAGTCAGTACACCCTTCATAACCCCCAGTCGCCTTAGATAGAAAAGTACTCACAAAAAGCATCCCATTACTCAAAATAAACCAAACACCCCACGCCGTAACCGCCGTCCAGAACAGAATAAACAACCTCATCGGCCACACAGCCGCATCCGGCAACCGAGGTGAATACGTTCCCATCAGCACCATGAACAGTCCAAACGCCACAACGTACGGCACCGCCTGGATCATCACCGGCCTCCGATCGGCAAACACCAAGCTGCTAGACCCGATACCGCCCGCCGAAGGCTGATACGCTCCCAAAAACAAATCGAACGCGTCCTGCCTGGGCCCATCCATGAAATTATTCAAGTAGAACCTCATCACAGCAACCTTACCATCCTGCATCGCACCGGCCCTTGTCCGCTTCCCCGTCCTCGTAACATCCGTCTTCATCGCCCCGGTACCAGAGTAGCTCGTCGACACCACATCGGCATTATCCGCCCACATGTTTCTGAACATGAACTCAAACGCGGGGTCCTCGTCCTGGAACCTGCTGCCGCGCGCCAAAAGACCCAAATCGATAAACATGCGATCAAGAGTCCAGCGGGCAAGCATGCTCTGCACGACGTTGGTGCGGTCCAGACAGTCCATGCAGTTGGTGCGGACGACGCTGGTCTGCAGGGAGCGCACCTCCAGCCGACCGTCAATCCGACTGCCGGGCATGTCAACAGCGCGGAAGTACTGCTGCGCGACAAGCGCATCGCGCATGCGATCGATAAGTAGCTGTGCGCGGTGCATCTGCATGCCCTTGGTCTCGGCATGGTAATCAAAGTAGATGTAATGCAGGCGATCGAAATGTGAGCGCCCCGAAGAAGAAGCGCCGGTTTCGATAGTATGGAACTTCTCGTCGGTGCGCTCATCAGCTGTGGTGTGTTCCTGGGGGCGAGAGACGAGCATCTCCACGACCTGCTCGTATGTCTCCTTCACGCGCTGTTCACGGCCCTTTTGATTGACCAAATTGACAAGGTAGTTGTCGCCGTAGATTCTTATTTGTTCGTCAAAGTGCTTCTTAGCTGCTGGGTATGCGGCTTCGACGGCACGAATCTGGATCTTGGGAGTGTACTTGAGTGTGTTGACCTCGGCCCAGTATGCAGGCACACTACCGCGAGTCTGCACATACGACATTATCTGCATCTCCTTGCCCTCGCCTGCCTTCTGCCATCCTGCTCCTGCGCTCCCTGCTGACCCGCCCAATCCGACGCTGGTGTCGTTGAGCACTAGGACCTGTTCCGTCTCGTTGTAGTTTGCAGCGTGGCCCTCATCGTCCAAACCACGGGTGAAGTAGCGAGTTCCTGCACGGTGCCGTGACCTTCTGGTAATGAGGGCAAGGGTCAGGGGGGTGCCCTTGAAGGTTGTTGGGTGGATCTCGAGCATGCCAAATATGACAGGGAGGATATAGGGGTCAATGTTGGGCTGGGGCGCTGGCTGGCCGCGGCCACCACGGTTGCGAAAGTCGATCAGATTGGACTGAATGTATCGATTCCAGAAAAATCGGTCGTCGGCTCGTTTCCACAGGGGGCTGTCGGCGTCTTGCTGCGCCTGGCGCTGGAAGCTGTTTGTGAGGTCGATCGAGTAAGAGAAGTACATGGGACCGGGCTTGATGAAGCCCCTGAGGAGATTAAGGAAGCGGTCCTCATCTGGATCGTGGACTTGTCGCTCCCGCAAGGGAAGAATATCGGTAGAGACGACTTTGTAGATTTGGTGTCCTCGTAAACGTCCTACAGGCTGCGCCTTGGTGATGACGATGATGTACTTGTCCAGTCGCAGCTGAATGATACCCAGGATACCGGCGATGCTGGTGACGCGGGACACGCGCTTGCCAGAAAGGAGGGATGCATCGCTAAGTCGTATATCGCCCGTGGGACGGTCGACCGTTAACGCTGGCGCATTGGGGCTCGAAGGGGAGGAGAAGATGTATGAATCGGAGGCAGTTTGGACGTTGATATCGCGAAAGGGGAGCGTCATGGTGGTTTGCGCCGCCGCGGTTAGTCGACAGGACTACCAGGGGAAATGCGACCTCAGGGAGAAGAAGAGAAGGTTAGAAGTGTAGAAGTCTATGGGGTCTAATAAATTAATAAATCAATTTGGCATCTCTCTCTCAAAGAAAAAAATTGTCGAGATGTTGGTTCAAAGAGCGAAACGGACAACAAGAAGAATTCGTGCCCTTTCAAAAGTTGAAACAGACTGCCATAATTAGGTAGCTGTCAGCTCTCAACTTACGTATCAGCGTCGACGATGTCATCTCACAGCGGCCAACCAGAGGCGCTGAGATGTTGCTAGCTCTCCAAGCTCTGGGCACAATGTGGCGTAACGCAATGGGTAATTAATGTAATTACCGGTGCCGGCTGGCAGCAGAGATGATGACATGATGGCCAAGAAACCTGGTTTCCACCGTCATCACGTGCAAAACGCACGGACCACCGAATGGCTCCTGCAGGTTATGGGGAGGCGGCCTGCCTGACGTGTGCATGCGCCCGCTGAGGGTTGGCAGTGGCCAGGTCCCCACGGTCCCCCAGCGGTCTCCCAGGCTGTGCTGCACTCTCATTGCTCACACTGCAACATTGCTTCATTCAACGACCCGTCGCTCGCTCACACCAACCACTCAAAAGCCCCAAGTGCCAGTTTAAACGGTCCCGGTTCTTGGTCCCGTGGTATCATCGCTTGTTGAAAGACAGAGAAAAAGAGGCAACACTATATTTCTTAGGAAACTCCGAAACACGATAACGCTACCGCCTGACTTATTATAGTAGCCTTCAGCCCCCGCCGCGCATTATCCTTTGCCAGTGACCCCGTCTGCCGTACGTAGCCTTGGCACCGCCGACGCCTTTCTCAACGTTTGCGAACTTTACACCATCCACCAACATCTAATCCACACCTCACATCTCGAAGTCATGGCCTCCAGAGGACCTCCCGGCGCCCGTGGCGGCATGAGCAACCGCTTCGCCCAGTTCAAGCTTGTTCTGCTTGGTGAGTTGTGTTGGTCTGAAGAGAGAGAGGGAGGATGCAGGGCTGACGTGTTGCAGGTGAATCCGCTGTTGGAAAGAGCTCGATAGTATTGCGTTTTGTCAAGGTGAGTCGGATCCGTCGGGAAAAAAGAGTGAATGGCGACGGCGCAACTAACAGCAGACGGACAGGATCAATTTGATTCGTACAGAGAATCTACCATCGGCGCTGCTTTCCTAACACAGACCATCTCCCTCGACGAGAACACGACAGTCAAGTTCGAGATCTGGGATACCGCAGGCCAGGAGCGGTACAAGTCTTTGGCACCCATGTACTACCGGAATGCAAACTGCGCAGTGGTTGTCTACGATATCACGCAAGCCGTATGTCTTTCTCTTTGTCGTTGTCATCTCTCCTGATATCTTGCTGACGCAAAAGTCCCACAGTCATCACTCGACAAGGCCAAGTCGTGGGTCAAGGAACTACAACGCCAGGCGAACGAGAACATCATCATTGCCCTTGCAGGAAACAAGTTGGATTTGGTGACGGAGCAACCGGACAAACGAGCAATCCCGACAGTCGAGGCTGAGGCTTACGCAAAGGAAGCCGGCCTTCTATTCTTTGAGACATCGGCAAAGACGGCAGAGAATGTTCAGGAGCTGTTTACCGCCATCGCCAAGAAGCTGCCACTCGATCAGGTTGGGCCGAGACATGCCCGGCCGGGCCAGCGACCTGGTGTGAGCCTACATCCCGAAGGGGCGAACACTCAAGCCGGAGGGCCTTGTGCTTGCTGAATGATGATGATATGCTGGTGTGTGTAGAAAGGAGCAGGGAGCTGTAGTTATGGAATGGTCTTTCTGAGATGAGGGGACTGGAATATCGACCTTACAACAAAGAAATACACATCTCGAAGCGGACTCATGATGGGAGAATGGGGGTGGTATTATTTTTCGCGTTTAATACCTCATTTTTATTTCTTGTTCTTTTAAGGGTTGTTTTTTTTCATGATTGAACTCTCAACACCTTAGTTGAGAAGGAGCGAACGTCGTGAATGGCGTAGGGAGAAGCCGGGCTGAATGCGTTTTTGATGTACAGTATGCAGCAGATAGAGCAACAGCTTGCAAACGGACTCGTAATCCTAATGATGGATCTTTATTTTTTTTGTTTTGTAATTCACTTGGAATAATCATGGGGGACAGGTGTTGATGATGAGTGAGTGAGTGGTAAGCGGGAAGTGGTGATATGATGGATGCCAAGACAGGGCCCTGTCACAACGGTCCTCTCAGAAGCCAAGCTGGGCTCCAAGGATTTTGACAGTTACCCGCAGCTCTTCCCGGAACTTTGCCGAGCTCTTTTTTGCTCAGTATCCCCCCCGACAACCACCATTTCCACCCCTCCAATTGCGCCGTGACGGCCACTCCATCCCCTCATGTTGCGGACATCGCTACAGTCAGTGAGGGCGCTGGGCAGCAGGCCTGCGGCAGCCGTTGTTGGCCGCCAATGGCAGGTTGCCGCCGCCCGCCGTGCAGTCGTGTCAGGGCAGGTATGAGGTCATCTTTATCTCCAATTTCACTACTCATGAGCTCCTAACCTTGCCCCCGTTTGTCACAGAGATTCTATGCCGATGACAAGAAGCCCGCCCAGCCCGCAGTTCTCCCCGCCTCCGAGACTCTTACTGCTCCCTCTACCCCTCCTCCTGCAGCTCCCCAGACAGCCCCATCGGCGACAATTCCCCCGGCTCAAACTCCCCTGACGCCTCCTCCTCCCCCTCCTCCCCTGGCGCAGCCCGTCCAGCCGCTCAAGAAGAAGAGGGGATTCTTCGCCAGACTGCGCAGGTTCCTCTTGACCCTCACGCTTCTCAGCGCCCTCGGCTTCGGTGGTGGTGTTTGGTACTCTCGCATCAACGATAACTTCCACGACTTCTTCACCGAGTATATCCCCTACGGCGAGCAGGCTGTTTTGTACTTCGAGGAGCTTGACTTTAAGAAGCGCTTCCCCAATGTTGCGAACAAGGTCACGGGCAGGAAACCGGTTGCTAGCGAGCAGATCAGCGTCCCGGCCCAGAGCGGTGCTTCGTGGCGCGTTGCTGATAGTGGTGAGCCCGCTGGTCGGCAGTCAAGCGCCGTCCAGAAGGTTGCTGCTGCCAAGGAGACCGTGAAGGAGACCGTCAAGGAGACTGTTAAGGAGGTTAAGGAGGCCGTCAAGCCTGCTGAGCCCAAGACTGTCGCCGTGAAGAAGGCTAAGAAGGAACCAGCTGCCCGTCCCCAGGTCGAGGCCAAGGATGCAGTTCCTACCAAGCCAGTGCCGGCTGTAGTTGCCGAAAAGGTCGATGAGGTGGTCGCTTCTCACAAGCCTGCCGCCGCGCCAGTCAAGAAGCCTTTCAGGGCTCCCGAGGTTGACGAGCCCTCAGTTTGGCCCCCTGCTTCCCCCATCGATGGCCTTTCTATCCCCTACGCCAACGAGCCCGTCGTCCAGAACCTTGTTCGGATGTTGAACGACCTTATCGCAGTGATTAACCATGATGGTGCCCAAGCAAGGTATTCTACAGCCATCAGCAAGGCCAAGGACGACATCTCCAAGGTCGGCCAGCAGATCATGGACATCAAGAAGAATGTGGAGGAGAAGACCGCCAAGGAGCTCAAGGGCCGAGTTGATGAGGTTGACAAGCACGCCAACGAGCTTGTTGGCATGCTTGAAAAGGCTATGGTCACTCAGGAGGAACAGTGGAGACGCGAGTTCGAGTCCGAGATGGAACGGTTGAAGCACAGCTATGATGAGAAGGTCAGACTCATTCAGGAGCGCGAGCGTCAGTTGGCCGAGCGCAAGATCGACAACAAGCTCCTCGAGCAGGCTGTTGAGCTGCAGCGCCAGTTCTCTCGCGATATTCAGAAGCATGTTGAGCAGGAGCGTGATGGTCGTCTTGGTCGTCTTGCCGAGTTGTCAACTGCTGTCGCTGATCTTGAGAAGCTCACCTCTGGCTGGAATGATATTGTTGACACAAACTTGCGTACTCAGCAGCTTCATGTTGCCGTTGAGGCCGTCCGCGCCAGTCTCGAGGATGCTCACCACCCCCGTCCCTTCATCAAGGAGCTTGTCGCCCTCAAAGAGATTGCTGCTGAAGACCCCGTTGTGGATGCTGCGATTGCGTCTATCCACCCCTCGGCTTACCAGCGTGGTATTTCTACCTCCGCTGAGTTGATTGATCGTTTCCGCCGGGTTGCTAGCGAGGTTCGCAAGGCCTCTCTCCTTCCCGAGGACGCCGGTGTTGCCAGCCACGCCTCCAGCTACATTTTGAGCAAGGTCATGTTCCAGAAGAAGGGTCTTGCGGCTGGTGATGATGTTGAGAGCATTCTTGCCAGAACTCAGACCTTCCTTGAGGAGGGCGATCTTGATAATGCGGCGAGAGAGATGAACGGGTTGAATGGATGGGCCAAGACTTTGAGCAGGGATTGGTTGGGTGAGGTTAGAAAGGTGTTGGAGGTGCAGCAAGCTCTTGAGGTATGTCTCTTTTTTTCCCCATTGAAGGCAGCGCTTTACTAATGACTTTTACAGGTTATCCAAACCGAAGCTAGACTTCAGAGTTTGAGGGTTGAGTAAAGACAGAAGCATGTGGTGCAATAAAAGACATTTTCATTTTCCTTTGTTCTTTGTACATTGACCTCTTTAGAACCGTGGCTTTTCTTGTTCCCAGCCTCCGTTTTTGGTGGAAAATAAAACGGCGATGGAGTTTCTTTTAAGCTACGGAGGTGCTGTATTAAGTAGTCAAAGTCAATAGACATGGTTAGCGGTGGTTTTTTTAGGATGCTCTTGGTTTGTATTTGTAAATTTGTTTTTTGGTTGTAGGTAGAGTTTATGGCTGCGTTCCCCTGAATCCAGTTTTGGTGGTATTGCTTGAATGACAGTGGCCCGTAACTCGTTTGTCCCGCAACTGATTGAGCATTTTGTATGTTTAGATTTTCCTCCCAATTTCGAACTTTATTGTAAGCTTAAAAAACAAATCCGCAATCGGCCATGTACAAACAGTTCAGTACTAAACAAATTCAACAGCCCGCTTAGATACTCCGGACCGGAGCCGAATTCTCGCATTGCATCGGCCTCAGCGGAGTCACATTCCGCGCCGGTCTTGATCCTCATCTTCACATTTTGCTTCTCATTCTCAAACGATAAAATCTGAAATGCTACGACCAGCCTTGCATCTAAAACACTCCAACAAGATTGTCCCCATTCACAGAGCTATTCTCCCTCGCCGTCAACCCATCACATTTCTTCTTCACCAACCAACCTCACATCAACGGACTATCTGTTTCTCAACTACTCTCAAAATGGCATCATTATCATCATCATCAGCAGCAGCAGCAGCAGCAGCAGCATACGACCAAGCCCTGTCCCGGCTCTCCTCCCTCCAATCAAACACCTCCATAACCTCCCTCTTCACCTCCCTACCCGCCCCCTCCAAGAAGGACATCAACTCCCTCGCCATCCCCGAGATGCAAGCCTGGTGCGTCCGCGCGGGACTAACTCCCGAACTCCTCGCTTCTTCAGGGCTTAAATGCGTTCATGTGGCCGGGACGAAGGGTAAAGGATCAGTATCATCTTACGTGGCTTCCATCCTGCAGCAGTACAGTTCTGCTGGTACCCCTGTGGGATTATATACTTCTCCGCACTTAGTCTCTGTTCGGGAGCGGATAAACATCGACGGGAAGCCAGTATCCAGGGAGTTGTTCACTCGCTACGTCAATCTCGTCTGGGACGCGCTCACGTCGTCTGCTCTAAAGCTGGATAAAGGCCTCACACAAAAAGAATGCGAAGGACCGGGGACGAAACCGTTTTACTTTCGGTTCCTGACGATTGTCGCGCTGCGGATGTTTGTGGATGAGGGAATCAAGAACGCGGTGGTGGAGTGCGGCATAGGCGGCGAGTACGACTCCACGAATGCTGTTTTTTTGAGCGGTGGAGAGAATGTCGTCAGCTGCGCGGTGGTCACGCAGCTCGGGATAGACCACGTGGGCATGCTGGGCGACACGGTCGAAAAGATTGCGTGGCACAAAGCTGGGATTTTTAAACCGCAGAGAAAGGGGTTCACGCTGGGGAGGAGTAAACAAAATTCGGTCATTGAGGTTTTGAGAGAGAGGGCGAGGGAGAAGGGCGCCGCTGAGCTGGTGGAGGTTGGGGAGGAGGAGGTACGAGAGTGGGATGGGGTCGAGGATGCGAACCTGGAGGGACCGTTCGCGAAGGGGAATATGGCATTGGCTGTGCATGCTGCCAGGGAGCATTTATTGAGGCAGGGGGTCAAGTTTGAAGGGGTGTTTGGTGAGGATGGGAAGTGGACATTGAAGGATATACCGGAGGAGTTTGTCAAGGGGTTGAGGGAGGCGAGGTTGAGAGGGAGATGTGAGATTGTAAATGATAAGAGGGACGCAAGTGTTGAGTGGTGTGTGGATGGGGCTCATACGGAGGATAGTCTCGCGGGCGTTGGGGAGTGGTTTGCCGGAAGAGTCAAAGAGGATGGGTTGACGGTGTTGGTGTTCAACCAGCAGGATAGGGATCCAGCTGTTTTGTTGAAGGCTTTGTTGAATGGTGCAAAGAAAGGGTTTGGGGAGGGGGGGAGTGTGTTTACGCATGCTATTTTTACGAGGAACGAGGAGAATCGGGCGAAGGAAGGGGAGGAGAGAGATGTGAGTGCGCAGCGGAAGGCTGAGGAGACTATGAAGGCTTTTGATAGCCGGGTAGAGACGAGCGTGTATACCAATGTTGGGTCTGCTGTTGAGCATGTGAGGGTACTGGCTGCCCAAGCGAAAAAAGAGGGTAAAAGCTGTAAGGCTTTGGCTACGGGCAGCTTCTACCTTGTTGGTGGTGTACTCAGGCTGATTGACGAGGTTGAGTATTAGAACAAGAGAGCTTAGAGCTATGGTTTTGTCGGTTATAAAAAATAAAGAAACGAACGCCATCACACGCAAGATTGACATGGTTTATTACTGGTATTTATTATATTTCATTTCTATACTTTTGAAAAAAGGCATTCGCCAAAATTGAGAACCCAAAAAGCCCAAACCAATCCCCAATAAACTCCGTTACAATGCAATAATTTCATCCCTTGTTTATTTTTCATATCCTTCCACCCTTCAACAGATTAGCTGCCTTAGCAGCACCCCGCATCATCCTTCTTGAGAGCCTCCTTCAACTTGGCCTCATCAACGTGGGTATCCAACGCACCCTCAACCTTCTCGTTAGGACCGGCAATCAAGATCTTGATCACCTCACCCTCCTTCACCTTCTTGAAGGCCTCCTCAGCGTCCTTGAAAGCAACGACACCGTTCACAAGCGCCTTGACGTCGACCTTGCCGGCAGCGACAAGTTCGATAGCAAGCTTGTAATCACCGCTGCCATAACGGAACGAACCACGAGCGGTAACCTCCTTCAAGCACAGAGCCATGATGGGAAAGTTTATATCTGACTTTCCCATGCCGCCCTGAACGTAGGTACCGCCCATGCGGACAACGTGAAGAGACGTCTGGATGGAGGGTTCCGCTCCCGAAGCGTCAATGACGACATCGGCGCCCTTGCCGAGGTCAGCAGCGGCGATGAGGCTCTTGGCGTTCTCCTCTGGGGACACCCGCTGAGAGAGGTAGGTGTGGGTTGCAGCATATCCCTTTGCAAAGTCAAGCTTGGACTGGACGATGTCGACGGAGACAACCTTGGTGGCACCAAAAGCCTTGGCGACAGCAGCGCAGAGAAGACCAACGGGGCCAGCACCCATCACGACAACGCTGTTGCCAGGCTGAATGCGAGCCTGCTTGGTGATGTGCACCGCAACGGCGAGAGGCTCGATCAGGGCACCCTCCTGAAGGGAGACATTTTCGGGAAGCTTATAGCAGAAGTCGTGCGGAGCAACCCAGAACCCAGTGAGGGTCCCGTCATAGGGAGGAGTGGCGGCAAAGACCATCTGGTGGCAGAGGTTGTACTTGCCGGAGAGGCAGTCGCCGCAGCGGCGGCAGGGGTAGCCGGGCTCGAGGGCGATGCGGTCGCCCTTCTTGATGGTCTTGACTTCGGAGCCGACCTCGACGACGGTGCCGGCGGACTCGTGGCCGAGGACCATGGGGTCCTTGACGACAAAGTGGCCGATGGCGCCGTGGACCCAGTAGTGGACATCAGAGCCGCAGATGCCGGTGTAGTTGACTGCTACGAGGACATCGTGGGGGGAAGCGAGCTTGGGGATTGGGCGCTCCTCGAAGGAGACGTCGTTGGGCTTGTTGAGGACGAAGGAGAGGTTCTGGAAGGCCGTGTTAGCTGTGTTTGGCTGAAGGGAGGGTTGTAGTGAGACGAAAGGCTTACAGAGGTCATTGTGATGGTTGGTTGTTGTTGGGTGATAGAAAGAGAGTATGACTTCACAGTGACAGGAGGGGCGAACGAGGAGGGTATAGCGCTTGTGGTAGAGGAGAAGGTGCTCGTTGAGGAGAGAAGAAAAGGAAGAGGAAAGAGAAGAGGACGAGAAGACTTGGAATATATACCAACTCCAATCAAGCTACCTGCCTACCTACCTACCTCCTCCCTTGCCCGCTCGTCGGAGATATCCAAGGGGAGAGGGGGGTTTCTCCTCTTCTCGCCCCCTTCCCCTGATGGATGGGATGGAATCAACGGGACTGAATGGATCATTGGTTCGTTGGATGAATTGGGGAGATGCGGGGACATCCATCCATCACACAGTCAATTCATCCATCAGTGGAACACATGGACGCCCCCCATTACGCCATGGTTTTGGTTTTTTGAGCTTTGGTGTTGAAAGACTTACAGAAGCCCAAGGAACCCCACCAATGCCCACCACCACCCCACGAAAGAAACTCTTGCGCACCCTGCAATAGAGTTTACCCAGCATTTTACCCGCACCAATCAAATTGGGAGCGCATTTCCGACGGTATCCGCTGCGAGGGGAATTATCATCATTCATCGCGGCCTGATCTAGAGCCAATGGTGCAGCGAGTGTCGTCAGGTGAGAGGCAGAGATTTTTTTTTTTAAAGATGTTGAGAGTACTGCCACATTTTGCCGCAACGTTGGACTCGGGTGCCCGAGCATCTGGGTTGAGCTAGGATCATGAGGACATTATGGGCTGATTCGACAGAAAGACCTGGTAAACTGGTTACATCTCAAATGCAATCTGCATCATTGCCCCCGTCCATTTTTATCGTTGGCCGGTCCAGGCGCGTGATATTCAAGTACAACCTATATATATGCCTGATCCGTACTTGTACTACCTTTATCTGCGGGAAGGCAATATAAATCCCGCCCTGTCTCCCCAAGGCTGCCTTGACAATCAATGGAAAAGGGTGACATTGCATATCGCCCGGCAGTTGGCGAAGACAGCTGCGATTTCGGAATGGTAACCTGGTAATTGGTTTTGACTGGTATCATTATCAAAGTCATGTATGACAGCATCAGCATCAGCATCACCAACCCACCCTCACCCAACCAGGAGCGCGAGCTTTGACTTCACCACTAAAAAAAAAAAAAAAAAAAGTTGCAATCTTCATATCCACTTTGAATTAAAATAAATTGACAACAAAAGGTTACAAAAAGTAATCGCTTGACAAGAGTGGGATTCGAACCCACGCCCTTTCGGACTGCGAAATTCTAAGAATCTGTTAAATTCCTGAACACAGCGCCTTAGACCGCTCGGCCATCTTGCCTTGAGGTGATGAAGTTGAAGTTCAGTCCGTGAATGGGCATCGTAACAGAAAGTCCGTCCTTGCAGTTGGACGGGGAAGAAGTGAGCGAGAGAACAATCACACGGAAGAGAATGAAATAAGATGGAACAGAGCAAGAAGAATAAAATAACAAAGGTAGAGTCTGACCATGAAAGAGAGAGAGTGTGTGTGTCCTTAGGATCCATCGCAACTTGAACCAGTTCAGACAGGAGGAATAACCACCAGAGTAAAACCTACAAGATCCCTCTGTCCATCTTCTATTTCGTACAATATAATCTCAAAAAGACGATCAATCCCGCTATGATGACCCATCATACCGCAACAAAGGACAAGAGCTATTAGGCAAGTGATTTAGGGAGTGTGTGTGAAAAATGACAATTGCATACTTCTTGCCCTTGGGCTTCCGAATTGTCAGTTAAAGGCGGAAAATCTCAGTACTCATTGACATTCCATGATTTCATTGTCATGAACTTTCTATTGTCATCAAGTACTATACAAAATAGAAATCTAATAATAACCCAAAAAAGAATGGGAAAACTAAATCATCCCCAAATATCTAGTCTCAAACTTCGTCTTCTCCTTTTTCTCCTTGGCCCCCTTAACCCCAATCTTGACCACCTCACCCGGCACAATATCAACCAAGTTATCCTCAAATTTCACCTCATCATCCTCCTCGTCACACTCAACCGCAACGCCCTTGACGGGCACCTCGGCGCTGATCTTCACAAACTTCCCATCCTCGCTCAGAACAGCCTTCAGCTCCTTGGGCTTCTGCAGATGCAGATACTTCAGCGGCTCGGGCCAATTGACGTACCGCGCAATCTGCTCCCCGCTCTTGACGTCCACGAGGTACGCCGCAACCACCACCCGATTCTCCTGTCCCTTCTCCTTGACGGGGACATCCATCGCAATGACCTCAGTCGACCTGTTCTCCGGAAGGACTAGATTCTCAGCGACCTTCTTGCTGTACACTTCTTCTCCCGTTTCGACATCCCACCCTTTAAGCAAAACGTCAACTTCCAAATCCTCCAGCGTCAAGTTGCTGCCCCAAACCTCAATCTGCGTCTTGGTCTCAATATTCACCCGCGTGTACTTATCCTTCGGATGCTTGTGAACCTTCCTCGTAATGCCGCAGCTGACAGGCGCCATCTCCCGCTTAACAGTGAAGTACGCGTGCTTGGGTCTCAGATAAAAGTCTGCAATCGACCAGCTCGTCACAGGCCAGCAGTCATTAATCTGCCAGACGAGCGCACCGCCGCAGTACTCCCTCCCTGGTCCCTTCCACTGTCTCTTCCACAGCCTGTAAGCAGACGCGAGGCACTCGGCCTGCATCAACTGGGTGGAATAAACAAACTGCTCCAGCGGGTCGGGCGCATACCGCATGTTCTCAACCAAGTACAACGCAATGCGTCGTTCGTGTCCATCCGCCTTGTTGTGAAAGTCGACAGTAGATGACTGAGGATACCTGTCCGGGTCATCCTTCCCCTTGGGCAGATACGCCTCAATAGTCTTGACAGAAGGGAAAGCCTGCATCCCAAACTCACTAACAAACCTCCCACTGAGCTTGTCAAAATCCTGCCACTTTTCCTGAGTGCCGTGCCACACATTCCACTGGTGAATATCACCAACAGTCGCATCGTGCGTATCCCTCCCCGCTCCCCATGGTGATCCCGGATGGTACTGAGTCGACGGGATAAGCTCAGCACAAACATCCGCCAAAATCTTCTCATAGATATACCTCGCCGGGAAGTCAGTCTCCAACCACGACTCTGCATCCTTATTCTCATAGTCATACGTCAGACCCGCCGACTCTTGATACTGGTAGTCCTCATTATTACCCGCCCAAATGACCACACTGGGATGATGCCTCAGCAGCTTGACATTCTCCCTTGCTTCCCTCTCTATCGACTCTCGCAGTTCAGGCCAAGCGGGATAATTTCCACACCCAAACATGAAATCCTGCCAGACCAGGATTCCCAACTCGTCACAGGCGTCATAAAACGCTTGCTCCTCATAAATACCGCCTCCCCATACTCGAATCATGAATTGGTTGCCGTCTGCTACCAGCTTAATCCAGTCGTAGTATTTTTGAGGCGTGATGCGAGGAATGAAATTGTCTGCCGGGATCCAGTCCGAGCCGCCGCAGTAGAGGGGAATATTATTGACTTGGAAGAAGAAGGAAGTGCCCGGTTGGTCTAGGAGGGGACGCTGGACTAGTTCTGCGCGGCGAAGGCCTAGTTTCTTGGTGACGGAGTCGATTTGAGTATCAGAAGAGAGGAGGGCGGTGGCAGTGAGTGTGTAGAGCGGCTGTTTGCCGTAGCGGATCGGATACCAGAGGGCCGGGTCGTCGAGGTGGAAGTTGACCGATGCTTTACCAGAAGAAACCTCGGCCGTCTCGGAAGCAACCTGTTTGCCGTCTAGCGAGAGGTCAAACCTCACTTTGACGGAGCCGTCGTCAGAGCCCTCAATCTGCGCAGTCGCTTTGATATCCGCAGATTTGAGGTCCTCAGGGACGATAGTATCAAAGTAGAGATCCGAGATCTTGGTGCTGTAAATCTCCAGAGTGACAGGCCGCCACGGACCAGCAGTCAGCAATGCCGGACCCCAGTCCCATCCCCAGTGATACTGAGCTTTCCTGACGGCCAACCGGGAGTTATCACCGTTCCACACGCCCCACTTGTGCTCTGGGTACTTCTCGACCAGCTTCCAGCCGCGAAGGTAGGCGCTGTCGAAGGTGATGACCAACTCGTTCTCCTCCTTTTTGAGCACAGAGGTAACGTCCACTCTTTCGGGGATGAACATGTTTTCTGTTTCCAGGATGGTCTTGCCGTTGAGAACCACGGTAGCGAAGGTGTCGAGGCCATCAAAGGCGATGACGGCTTTTTGGCCATCATGGGGGAGAGTCTCGACGGAGAAGGTGGTCTTGTAAGTCCATTGGGCCTCGCCTACCCATTGTACGTTGAGCTCATTCTTGCCGATGAAGGGATCCGGGATGAGGTTGTGGTGAAGCAGGTCGAGATGGACGTTCGTTGGGAACTGGGCGACGGGGAGGAACTGGGAGTCTTCCTTGTCGGCTTGCTTGAATTGCCAGTTGTCGTGGAGGGGGGTTTTGATGACCGCCGTAGGTGCCATGGTGGAATGTGGTGATGGCGGGTCAGCTGTTTGGCGGGGTAACTGTAAGGGAATTGTGTCTGTGTCTCCTGGGAGGTATCAGGGAATGAGGAGAGGGTTATTCCTCAGACCTTTTGTATCCCTTTCCCTCTCTCGAACAGATCATCAGGAACTCGCTCTGCCGCTCACCATGTTGACGACCGCGGGGGAAGCAACCCCGAAGGGACGAATCGTCTGTCGCGAATGCAGGAGCCTCAGGAGGAGCCCCCCCTGTTAACACCCCACCACCCACATGTCAAGGGGTTGACCTGCAGGGCATCCCGGGTTTTGAATTTCGAAGGGTTCGGGGTTCAGATTTAACATGGGTTCTCCAACTTTTTTGTTTCGTGGTGACATTTTGGAGAAAGGGTGGACCCTTGTTGCTTTATATCTCCAATACCTGTCTATCAAGCTTTCTCTCATCACAACAACATTCAAATACGGCCGTATAAAATCAAATATCTTGAACTTCGGAATGCTTTTCAAAAAATCAAATAACGCCGGCCCAATGGATCCTTCAAAACTATCATCATCACCTGTCATGAAAATAGTAAGCTCCTGCCCTGCTTGTGAGTACGGAGGCTCCTTGGGCGCCCGGAGCCACACTCTCCGTTGTCCATTTTAGGCTAAAGTCATTCCTTCGCTCTCTATGGCCCTACTCACTAACACACGACGGACTCAACTCGGGAAAGCTCCAGCCTTGCGTATTTTCCTCCGCCTTGCCGTCCTCCACAAAAGATAACGATATTACCTGCAAGCATGATGAGACTATAAGCGCTCCACCCAGAGGATGGAGCTGTGGGCTCTCGTCTCGTCTACCTGCCGACTGCTGCTGCTGCAGGTATCAACTGACCCGTTTCATCTGAACAGATTGAGTAAGAAATAACTCATTAGGTATGGTGCTACGGTAAGGTATGTGATTTACCAGGCTCAAAGTAAACAGACGAAAAAGTAAAGCAACAGGCTGTCTAGCCCAGCCCGAACCGTGCCTTGCCCGCTCCTCTCCCAACTCCATGCAATACATGTAAGCAAGTACATACAGTTTCAAGCAAACCACAAACAATGCCATCCAAGAAAATAATAACAACAAGCTGTTCATCCATTCATTCATCCATCCATCAAGAATTAGAGTTGATCACCCTAGGCGCTCGCATGGTATCATTAGGTTTCCCCCGCCAACAACAAAAGAAAAACGTAAAAAATTCAACAACAACCCCTATTCCTCCTCCTCCCAGTCAAGGTAAATACTTCTTCCCACTCCCTCAAAGCACCTCCTCCGCCTCCTAACCCAACCCCCCTCTTCTGTTTCCCTCTCCTCCTTCTCCCTCCCATCCCCACGTCATCAGCCGTCAACGTACTCTTGATACTACCC
The DNA here is from genome assembly GCA_033725935.1 of Cladorrhinum sp. PSN259. Lineage (NCBI taxonomy): Eukaryota > Fungi > Ascomycota > Sordariomycetes > Sordariales > Podosporaceae > Cladorrhinum > Cladorrhinum sp. PSN259. The sequence goes on from MU867072.1 coordinate 70,590, forward strand.
CCATCACTCGCTCCCCCATTCCACGCAGCTCCCGCATCACCATACTGTATCCCGCTCATCGGATCATCCGGATCAATCTCCCCCAACTCAATCTTTGTCAGGATCATCCTCGCCAGCCTCCCAAAGACCTCATCAACTCCTTCTCCGCTCAGAGCGCTGACCTCCATCGTAACCGGTATATTAACCGTGCTCGCCCACCTCGAAGCCTCAGCAGCTGAAACCTCCCTCCCATCAGGCGCAATCGTTGCCTTCAGCTGCGATCCAAACCCGGGGTGCATACTGCTCGAAACACTCGAATAACTGCTCGGCACCGTCCCTCCCCCTCCTCCTCCTCCATCTCCCGCTCTCGCATAATCCCTCCCATTCATCCCCCACGAAACCGTAGAACTCGAAACAGTACTGGGCGTAGGCGGTCCTCCACGATCCCCCCAACCGCCAAGCAAATCATCCTCCCCTTCCGTATCTTCAGCCTGCGTATTCTCCTGCCCAGTCAAATCCAACTTGTTGCCCACCAGCAAAAGCGACAAGCAAGGCGACGCCAACGCCCTTGCGTCGTTCAGAAACGGAGAAAGCATATTGAACGAGTTGTGGCTCGTAATATCGTACACCAATATCGCTCCCGCCGCGCCTCTGTAATACGATCTCGAGACGGAGCGAAACCGTTCTGTTCCCGCGGTATCCCACAGTTGCAGTTTTATTCTCTTGCGACGCGCTCCGGTTCCTACTTTGATTATTTTGGAAGCGAATTCGACGCCGATCGTTTGCGAGGAGAGAACGCGCCATTCTGATTTTACGAAGCGATGGAGGAGGCATGATCTTTTTTTTTTCCAACTCTAAATGTTAGCATGTGGCGTGAGGTAAGGTAAGGTAAGGTAAGGAGGGGAGGAGAAGAGTGGAAAGAACTGACTTTCCTGTCCCGCTTGGCCCTAGCAGGATAATTTTGGCCAAATAATCGTACATGCTCCCTAATTCCTGCTCGCGCACCGTTCCTGCGCTGCTGGTCTCGCTCGTCACCGATGGCCGCCGGGCGCGCGCGCCTCCTCCTGCCCCTCTGCCCGACAGCTCTATGAAGCTGCTCATGTGGTCGTTTTGTTGTTTGTTTCTGTTTCTGTTGAAGAAACCCGTCTTGTGTTATCGGGTGCGGGGCTGCTACTTCGTCTCCGCTCTCAGGGCGGTGGACTAACTTGTCGCGCGATCTCTCTTTCTGTCGTGAAGTAATTTGCGTAACCCTAGCTTCCCATTTCTCAAACTGGTCGCAAGTTTACCGTATCTTAGGTTTAGTTTTCGGTTTTATTGTCTGTGCGACTCTGTGTATCGTCGCTCGTGTAACAAAGAAAAAACGGTCCAAAGGGTTATTCTTTTTTCGTCGTCTGAAATGGGATGGGCGGATAGATAAGTGGCTGGGCAAGGAAAAAAAAAAAAAAGAGGACCGTCTTAGCGCTTTTCTTGTTTGTTGTGTTCGAGACCACCACTTAGTCTAGTGAGGAGAATCGGGACTGGCCGTTAGTTGTTTAAACTTGTTTTGGTTTTTGGTGACAGTAGAACAGCTAATAAGTTGAAAGGTCCCACAGTTAACGCTTTTAAGGGCGGTTACAGCGTATCTACAAAAGAATTCGACTGGGATTCCATGATCACAAACAAAAGAGAGAGAGTGGTGTGGATGCTTTGGGTTGGAGGGTGTAACTGGAAATGGGGATCCATTTGTTCCGGTGACATGTGCGCGTGTGTGTGGGGGTGTGACAGACCAACGGTTTAAAGATCCAGAGTGCGTATCGAAACGGTATTTTTGTGTAATTCCTCAGCCACACAAAGAGACCAACCAACAAAACGGCACGGCATTAACAACTCAATATGCACGACGGGATGTCCCCTTGACAAACAGATATACTTGAATGATTGTTACACAAAAATCTATCATTGGCCTGATGGGAAGTCAAACGAAATCATGCTCTTTTTTGGGGCATTTGCGTACCCCTCTTTTAGCTGAGATGTGCTCTCCTCACGAGCTCAACTTCCAGCTATCAGTCTTTACATGAGCAATTGCATACAACGTCAACCTCCAAAAAAAGGATAACGATTCCATCATAAAGCAACGAGATGGATGACCAGGACAAACTGAAATCTGATATGGAGCAGATGGTCAGAGATGTGTTATCGAATATTATCATCTTTAAGCCCAGGCCCAGCTCCCAAGAGGACCGCGAGAAGCTCGTCCCAATGTTCGAAGCTGCCGATCTTACCGAGGACCAACAGTTCATGGTCTACAAGCTGTTTGCCGTTTACGGAACCAAGAGACGTGTTCTCGAGGCGATCGATAAGAACTCGCCCGGAAAAGCATGGGTTGATACGCTCCGTATGTTCGTGACCGACAAGATCGCCGAAACTGTTGGCAGTGAGGATGGCCGTTTCCCGGCAATCAGGATCCCATCAACCAACCCCGGCATGGACCTGCTTTGCTTCCTCATTTCGACACCCCATACTCGACATACTATCGGTAACTTGGCACGCAGAGCCACGTTCGCCCAGATCGCGCTCAGTCCGGAGATGCAAGCTGAGGCCAAGCTTGGCTACTTCCATCACTGGGAGGACATGGGGGTCACACCACCGGCGACATTTGTTCAAGAGTCGCTGTACAAAGGCCGCTCTGCAGATATGTATCACCTCCTTGGGACGTTGAGAGAAGAGGTGCCCTTCAAGGGCGATCGCACTTGTTATGACGAGCAGGACATCTTGGAGTGGATGTGCAAGGTGGACGTCAGCCTTGAAAAGCTGTCCCTGCTGGAACTATTGGAGAAGGGTTATTTCGAGCCCCAGGACTGCGTCAACTTGTACGCGAGCGTAAAGGCTTTGCCTGACAACTAGAGGGAAATCGCGCCCGGGAAGTTTGACCTAGCTACCTTGACCGAGCCCACCGCAAGTCCTGGTGCTTCTTAAGGTACAGTTATACCAAGAACATCAGCGAAGTCAATGCTGATACCAATTTCAAGGCAATCACCAACAGTTCTGGTCTTGATGTACAGATGCCCGCCGCTCTTACCCTCTGGATCGGCTTGCAGTCTGTAGACGAAATGTGAATGGTCCGAATCCCGTAAACTGAACAAGAACGGTGAAGATGGTTCACTATTCCGGTTTGTGACCGATGCTAGTGACGGAGTTCGGATGTTGTTTTGGTGAAACCCAAAAAGCTTATTCTGATGTTATTTATATTCGGATCCGAATGCGGGTTAGCCTTCTTTGCTTAGGAAATTCATGTTACTGTGGTATTGTTCTGAGTGAAGAGCATGGTCAAAGCTCGAGCCTTGGCTTACGCACCTGCGCAGTGTCTCCAACAAAAAAGCCGAGGCATCATATCCCTGTCCTTTCCATCTCTTCCCCAGATTCATCAGATGGTCCATGCGTTCGGATTGCCGGGAGGAGCCCCACGCCCGTTTAACCACTAACATCCGGGGGGTATCATTGCCCGGTGATATAAAAAACACCATGATTCTTCAAAACTTTTGATACTATTTAAGCTTTACAGGAAATTCCATTCTTCTCAAAGTTCTCATCCCCATCCAATACTTTAATTTCCATCTGTGAAGTACCCAAAAATGAAAATCCAAGGCCGCACCTTTGCAATCTCAGGCGGGTATGTTCATCCGTCGTCTCAACCTCACATCTCACATCATCATCCTCAACTTTCAACATCAAAACAAAAAAAAATCTAATTCTTTTATAAATCTCCAGTGCTTCCGGGCTCGGCCGCGCCCTCGCCCGCTCAATAGTATCCTCAGGCGGCAACGTAGCAATCCTGGACCTCAACCCGGACGCCGCCGCGCCCCTAATCAAGGAACTCACCCCTTCCCGCGCAATCTTCATCGAGTGCGATGTCTCAGATACCCAAAACATTGCCTCTGCCGTCGAGAAAATCAAGCAGTGGATCGCAGAGACCAAGTTGCCGCTTGGGGGGATAATCCCCGCTGCCGGTGTTGGACGGCCCGGATTGGTATTCACCCCCCCTAACTAACCTCACACCCCCCTTCTCCTCCCCGTCTCACAAAATTTTGGTACTGATATTTCTTATATACCGCCAGATCCTCGACAAAAACTTACGCCCGGCTTCACTAGAATCCATCGACTTTCTCCTCTCAATCAACCTCCGCGGCACCCTGGACCTAACCCGCCAGCTCCTCCCTTTGCTCGCCTCCGTGACGCCCCAGGACGAAGACTCGGAACGCGGCATAGTGATAATGGTTGCCTCTTCGGCAGCATTCGAAGGGCAAATGGGCCAAGTAGCCTACGCGGCCTCCAAGGGAGCAGTAGCCAGCATGACGCTGCCCATGGCGCGCGACTTGTCCCGCTTCGGCATCCGGGTCGTCACCATCGCTCCTTCAATGTTTGACAGCGCAATGACGGCCGTCATGTCGGATAAAGTCCGCAAGGGACTAGAAAAGGCAATGGAGTTCCCTGTTAGGCCAGGAAAGCCAGACGAGTTTGCCGCGCTGGCTAAGCATGCCATCGAGAACCCAATGTTGAATGGTGTTGTTATTAGGTTGGATGGTGCTACCAGGATGCCTAGTAAGCTCTAGTTTTGTTTTCTGATCATCTTTGTATTATCTCTCCAGTTACAAGTACCTAAAAATCATGTTTTCTTTACAATAAACCACAGATGGCCACAAGCCAATATTCCTTAAACCATTTCCCACCTCCTCTCTCAACTGTTGACTGTTGACGAGCGCAGGCTCATCTGATGAATTCCCGACAACGAAATGCCCCCTTTGTAAACATTCCAAACTTTCTTCATCATGGTTCTACCAAGGGAGACCATGCGCACACCAGTTTCCTCCCCTCTACTCCCTTGTATTGGAGATGAGGGGAATGGAACAGTCCCAATCCAATTCCATTATCACGATTTCTCCTCACAACGGGGTATGACACACCACCCTAATAACTTCAAAGATCCCCATGTTGATAGTTCCCTAGAAGGACCTGTTGAGAATGGGGATGACGACTCCTCGACAGCTCCCAAAGGACCACCTAAGATCAGTCGCCATCAGGAGACGAACCAAAGCAACACTTCTGTAGTGCATGAATACATCCAACTGGACACGGAAATAAACTCTTACGATCCAGCATATCTCCCATAGGAAGAAACGCACCAAGCAGTGACGTCCATCAAATCCCTCTGCCCCCAAACCAGCACAGGTTTCGTCAGATCAAGGTTGAGAAAGGGCCCGCTTGCTGGTGTCAATATCCATCTTGATTTCCATCTTCACATCCTGCTCCTGCTCTTCCTCTTCCTTGGTGGACTCTCGGACCTTTGGACGGGGGCTGAGAGAATCCTCATCAGGGCGCCACCGGTCTGTGTGAGGACGACCGCGCCATCGATCATAATGAGGCGGTGGAGTAAGTCGGACACGGGCGGGGGAGCGAACACGCTCATGCCCACGGCCTGGCGATGCCCGGCGGGCACGTGGAGAACGCGAGCGAGAGGATCTGTTTTGCCGGAGACGAGAGCCCAAAGCGAGACCGTCAAGGAAGGCACGCTGAACCTCCTCACTGTCCTTTGAGGGATCGGGCAGTTTCATGCCCAAGGTGTCGCACATCTTCTCAAAGAAGTCGGCTTGCTCTCGGGTAAGAGCACGGCGGCGGTTGCCACTGATCTGGCCAGTGCTCTCATTGGTGCTGCCATGGTTGCGGTTGGTCTCGGCGCCCGCCTTCTTGACGTCCTCATCCTTTTGCTTGAGTGCATGTACGTTGTGGCGAACAACACGATGAAGCTCCGGTGCACGGGATCTACGCGTGAAGCCAGTGGCCACGCGAGATCCCCCAGACACACGCGTGCCAGGGAGATGGTGCCCATTTGGCCATGACTTGACGACAGGCAGTGCTCTCATGGCCGCTTGTTGTTTCGCGATTAGGGGGCTGTCGTAAACTCTTCCATCGCTGACAATAACATTGTTAGGCAAAATGACCTTGCAGGCAAATTTCCCATCTGGTGTGACGATTTCATTCCATTCAGGATTGAAGTGACGTCGCTGGCACTCTTGAGATAGGAGTTGGGTCGCGGAAAGCGACACCTGATATTGCACGCGGGGGCTTGGTTGTGTGTAGCGACCCTGGGCCGGAGCAACGGGAATTGTGTGCAACTGGGGTGTTCCCATGGAAGCCATAGCTGGCTGCGGCGGGACGGAGGCATTGCAGCCTTGGAAGGAGCCCCGGTAGAAGTCATGCCCGATGCGGGGATCAGATCCGGTCGTCATCCTGCCGCCATTGTTGCCCTCAGGCACTGGATGACGAGGATCATAATGGTTGAATCCAAGCACCTCCCTTCTAAATCGGTCCTGAGGAGTCCCCTGCATGGGCAGAGGCCCAGACAGCAAGCGCTGACTAAATCGCTCAGAGGGAACATTGCCTGGATTTGAGGCATCGACTGGACGGGAGGGCTGCTGGGCGGTGGATGAGTGGATAGTTCCTGTGTGTCACGAACATTAGCGATTCATCGCAATATTGAACATTAATTGGGCGTGACCAACCACTCTGAGCTGTGGACGGCTGCTGGGAATTGCGCTCGCGGATCGGGAGCATACCAGACAAACCCGGTTCCTTCTTGATGTTCTGGGGAGACATTTCGTCGACCTCGGGTAAGTTCGCAAGGACAGAGTCGATGAGGTCGCCAACCATCTCAATTCAGTTGACTTAGTTGCGGGATGTTCAACGAAGTGTTAAACAGGCGGACAAAAATCCGCGTGAAATTCGACAAAACGCGCAGAGTGTGGAAGACGATTTTCCAAATGGGTGGTAAAGTCGATTGTATTGCAATCGACCTCAACCTTTTTGGTGAAGGATGAAGAACACTAGTCGGCAGCCCAGTGATTTCAACAAGTTTGGACAGGGCAGCTTTAGCTGTGTGAAGAATGGAGGCAGGAGCGATCTGGTGCAGTACGCTGAGTGGTCCAAATTCTGCCCTGGAGTCGTGATCGGTGCCGACGATGTTTCGGCACAAGCTTGGGAAGGAAGAAGCAGTCCCTCCTTCTCTTTTTATCCCTGGCGGAGATTGAATAAGACTTTAATTCCTATCCTGCTGGTTCCAGCAGATGAATGCATCTTTCCGAAGCTCGGAAAACTGCACATTTTCGTTTGAAGATTTGGATGAAAGAAAGTTATTGATAGGCCAAGACAAAAGGGGGTTTGCTTTCTCGAACAACAATGACAACACAACGACAACAAAAGCAGCGTGTGAGTCTGCCTACCTTGGCGACGGTATCTAATATAGACTCAAAGGCAGTGTCTCTCCCTTTTCCCACCTCAGGACATTCTCAACCTGCTGGGAATACCAAGCATCCAGCGTCGCCTCCTCGACGTATCCCATATGCGGAGTCAACAACACCCTGCTCCTCCCATCCTGTCCCCACTTGGTCGTCCTCCATCTGCTATCCAACGGCAGAGGCTCCCTCTCAAACACGTCCAGCGCCGCCGCTCTAATCTTTCCCTGCTCCAACGTCTCCAGCAGATCCTTCTCAACAACCAAGGGCCCTCGTGAAGTGTTGACAAAGATAGCCGAGTTCTTCATCAGGCCCAAGTCCTTGGCACCAATACTGCCCCTAGACCTCTCACCCAACACAAGATGAATGCTAACAACATCCGCAGTGCTAAACAGATCCTCCTTGCTCACGACCTTGAACGTCTTCTCCCCATCCTCTCCGACGGCAGGGAACCCGGCCGCAACTGCCTTCTCGTCCGCTGCCTCCTGCGTCAAGTTACTGCTCCACGCAATGATCTTCATGCCAAAAGCGAGATGCATGATCTTTGCTACCGCGATGCCGAGCCTGCCCAGGCCAACCGTGCCAAAGATCTTCCCGCGCAGACATACTGCGGGGACGGTCTGCCACCCGCCGGTCTTGACTGAGAGGTCGTCTTGGGCAATGTTACGTGCTGCAGCGAGAATCATGGCTACGCAGTGCTCGGTTGTGCTGATGGAACCTACGGAGCCGGCGTGGGCGCGGTCGACGGCACCCACGACTGGTATGCCGCGCTCTTTGAAGGTTTCGAGGTCGAGGCCGAGGTTGCGATTGCCGGTTGTGAGGAGGAGTTTGAGGTTGGGGAGGCGGGAGATGAGCTCCCGCGGGAAGGGCGTGCGTTCACGCATCGTGGCTGGGAAGCATTATTATTAATCTTCATATTACATATAATAGAAGAGGCATGCGGGAAGTACCTACAGATTATACTAAAAGGCTCAAGCCTAGCAACCAATTTGTCCTTCACATCTTGCGTGGTATCAGGGTGGTTGTATGGCGGGAGGGTATCTTTGAAGAAGGAGACCTCATACTTTGATGAGTCAAGACCCTTGAACTTGGGTTCTGAGATGCCCTGATAGTCATCAAGAACAGCAATCTTGATTGGGGCCGCCATTGTGTAATAATAATGATCTCAACTGTGCCGGACGAGAATATGCAGTTTTTATTTTATTCTGAATAACTGAGTGAAAGTGTGACGGGACTGGCAGATAAGCAGTTTATACGATTTACTTATTTGGGGTTCTTTTGACCCGCACACAGTCTCGCTGGCTGGATCCCGTTTGCCGAATGTCTCATTGCAGACGAGAAAAGGGGTGACAATGACGGGAAAGGTTCCCTCCGAAAGCCGGGCCGGTCCACGATGCCGTCATTTGCCGGCCCCGCTGAGGTGCCTACCCCGCAATTATTGCCCAATTTTCAACGCCGAACCCGCTTCCGAACGGTAATTTGTTGCGGGTTACTGTTTATCTGTATGGAATCCACTGACTGCGGGTTGTGGAGTAATTTTTTGGTGTTCTGGCCAATTCTAGACAATCAGTCAATGAATGTTGTTGGTGATGGTGCGCCGGTGGTAGAGGAAGTTGCCAGTGATGCTACGTATTGAGAAGCAGTTTGGAGATTATATGAAGCAGCTTCAAGACTGGTATTCTGGACACATCACAGTTTGTAGTGCTCTCGTATTGAGATAAAAATATTTGTCTTTCGAGGGTTTGAAAGCCCATACTTACGCTACTTATCTCTGAATGTTCATCATTGTTCTATAAAGAAGTTTAATGGCTTTATTACACCGGGCACTCCTATGCAAGAGTCTCCCTATGGATATACCCCTTTCAACCCTGTCAACACATCCATCCCGTCCCATCCCGCCTACAACCCCTTTGAAAGCGGGTCCTGTGTCACCAGGTCTCTTAGTCTCCTATGATTGTCCCATGATATTCCAGAGACCCTAGATTCCCAATTACAAGAGATATTCCCTCTGAGACGGAAATCCAAACCCCTTTCTCTCGTATGATGTCCAAGTATAATCTACTTACGATTCTGAGTCAATCTCCGCATAGCATCACAGCATCGCTATCACGGCATTGGTGCCTCCGCGCCGGTCTTACCAACCATCTAGTCTAACAAACTACGCCCTACCTTCTTTGCACCCCATATCTTGGTCTAAATGATGGATTGCCATAATCGTCATCCAGACGCAAGACCAGGGGCCAGCGTTTCTCTGGCTCGGGCCCGATCATATACAAACGTTTAACCTTGATGACGTTCCTGTCCACCCACGCCCCAGCCTTCTCGAGCAGGGTTTCTATATCCGTAAGTTCCGACTCAATGGCTTCAACGGCATCGCCTACAACCTCCAGAAGCGGCCGGGTCCTAGTGCCCTCCGCCAAGAAGTTGCAGGGCAGTGGGCATGGCCGTGGTCGCGGCCGTTGAGCACCTTTGGCCAGGCACCTTGGCCAAAGGTGGCCAATATGGGGGCTAATGCCCATGGAATAAAAGGGGTAGTGCCCGAGGATAAAACGCCGTTTCTTGGCGTTGGTTCGAAATCACCAACACATCGTCCCATCCTTCCATGCAACCGAAGCAGGAACCAGTGGAATAACACCTGCTATCTACCAACTGGGTCTCGTTTTCCTAGACTGCACCAGCCAACCGTGCAAGGATTAGGGTGGTTACCAGGGAGGTGAGGGAATGCATGATAATCCCCCATCTCAACAACTACGCTGTCTGCCGCTTGCTTTCTTTCGCCAGCTGATCACTTGCTCCAAAAACTAGGGCTTGCTCACATACAATGCAATTCCACGGTCAGAAAAACAACGACATTGAGCTTATATCTTATCAAATCCCTCAAAATTCAAATTCAAAACGACATTTCAATGCGGGCCAGCACAGATGGCGATATTGGAAGTGGGAGATCGCCGCAGTATCGGTTGCATTGCTGTTATGATTACGATATTCGTCACCCTACACAAATTTGACAAGCATCCTACTTCTGACTGGTCTTTTGACATCAACCTCAACACGTTGACTGCACTATTGGCCACGATCCTCCGCGCAGCATTGATATACCCGGCTGCGCAGATTATATCCCAAGAGAAATGGGGTTGGTTCGCTTCTTCACGTCAACGATTATCCGACCTTGACGCGTTTGAAAATGGAAGCCGTGGCCCATGGGGCGCTTTGCTGCTTTCCCCCCTGATCTTCAAACATCGGCCCTTAACAATGCTTGGGATATTGATAATCGTCCTCTCCTTGGGCGTTGGATCGTTTGTGCAACAGGCTAGCAGGACGGATGCCTGCAGTACCGAGATTACGGCTCCCACTTCGAACACGTTCATTCCGGTAGTGCGCAACTTGACTAGATTCTTTACGAGAACAGAGGAAGTCTTGGACGGCATACCACAGGGTCCATTTTCCCAGGACCGACTTCGCTTCGAATCCAAGGTCTCATTGTTTAGACCTGGCGGAGATGAGTCGGCCGTCAGGGCCAGCTGTTCTAGCCCATCTTGTCGCTATCCGAAATGGGGATTGCTGGAGCCAGCACGGCCTGGTTGGATGATTATGGACAACACAAAGAAGCTTCCAGTTACCCACGCAAGCATGGGAGTGTGTAGTAGCTGTGTGGATGTGTCATCAACGGCTACTGGCAGCATCAGAACATCAAACGGCACTTCAACAGCCCATATATCCCTACCACCAGTCTTCGAATTGTCCGGGGAAAGGAACTTCACGCGAAATGGCCTTTCAATTGATTTCCTTTCCTCATTCGACCCCAGTCAGCGCCTATTCAGAGTACTGGACATCCAGCAGCTCAACTTCATGTATAACCCCCAGGGACAAGACTTGGATCTCCGGTGGCTAGAAGATCTTTTAGACCACACCACAGGGTACCCGGGGATTGGAAGCTTCATCATGAACTCTTCGATTGGATTCATCAGCATAATGGCCATGTCGCGGGCACCATGTTCTTCCAATCCCCAACCAGGTCAGTCGAGATGCCTCCCGAAAGACATTCGAGACCATCTTGATAAGTTGGAAACAAAGTCGCCCGCCAATGCTGGATTCGCTGCATCTACATGCGTCCTGTATCCATGCCTTCGTACTTACAACGGCGAAGTTACGGATGGAATATTCAATCAACTTTTACTGGGAATCGGAGTTGGTGAGATCATCAGAGAGCGAAATTATGCTCTCGACTCGTCTGATACCTCATCTTTTGGGCTGGTTCAAACTCCATGCCGTATCTCTAACAACAACTACGGAGCAGGCAACATCACCATGGCTCCTGGGGAAAGACCAGAGCGTCCGATGACACTGACAAAGTCTGGGAAAGATCTATCCGATTATCCAAAGGAGTGTGTCTACGTGATGACCACGGCATTCGAACAGTTTCTGTACGATGAAAATATCGGCTTCTTGACAGGAGATTGCTCTACGACAAAGGGGGGCATAGTGTGCTCGGAAGAGCCATTCGTTTCTCTTCTTGGGTCAGACATCAACGCCACGCACGACTTTATTGACACTCACATGTCCTCCTTTGCACTCTCGATATCCAATAAGCTGAGGATGGAGCAGCAGCTACTTTCTGAGGTCAGCGGAAAAGCGTTTTATCCAGACGTTTGCTTCGTGGTCGATCGCCGCTGGCTTTTGTTTCCTGCCGTCCTCACTCTTTTGGCTGCGACACTTCTCATTGTGGTGTTACTACCAATCAGGTTGCGAGATGAAGTTCCTGTATGGAAGGATTCACTGCTTCCACTAGTGTTGCAGGGAGATCACTTTGACGGACTCAGATCACAGACATTCTCCGAGACGGGTCACACAACCGGCATGCTGTTGGATATCAATGACTTGGAAGAGAAAGCAAATAACCTACATGTGAGATTGACTGGGACGGTAAAGGGGGTAGACCATGACTCTGACCGAAATGCGCTGCTCGAACACAACTAGCCTGAGGGAGGGGTCACGGTCCCTTCCACCCTTTTAGTTTACCAAGAAGAAACCAACCTACCACTCTCACAATCCATGCCAGCCCATTCTAGGTCTAGGATACGGGTTACCAAATGTAGAAGTATCACAAGAAAGTGGGCCTCGGGTGATGGCATCAACGTCCAGTGCCACGGCATCGGAAGCTTGGCTCTGGGGTACATGAAGAGACAGCTTATCTAGAGGTCTAGGGTCTGCCGTGCAGGCTTGGATGTGTCAAGGACCCTCGTGCTGCTTATTCTAATACAGATGTACGCTGCACTCCGCAAGACGTGAATTGAACTTGAACAACACTTTGTTTTGCTCCTCAGGGGTCACTCGTTTTCTTCTAGCGGTACCTGAAACCCTAACCCTTCTATTTTCTCACCCCACCTCCTCGATTTGGAATCACTCAAAGTGGCGCTCTATGTTACTATGGTAATAAAGCTCCCCCAACCCCTCCCTGTCCGGATATGTCAATTCCCGCCCCTCCAAAACGTCACCGATCGCAAGAGCTCCCAAGCGCATTTGGAATCATCGTCGGCGCAAGCTTTCTCCTCAGATTAATAATTCCATCTACTTCTAACCTCGGTGTTCGATTTTCCCCCTAAGTTTTCTCCTTTCTCACAATTACCGTTCCATTGACTCATATCTCCTTCCCAATTTGATATAAAATAAAACCCCTCTTACAACTTGAAGTTCCACAAAACCATCACTGTCGCAATCGCCCCTCCATTCTGTCGCAATTGCGCAATCGCTGTTTGATATCCACTTTAGACCCCACCAAAGCTTTCACGGCGACAGCTTCCTCTTACACGGAGCTCTCACCAAGAGGTTATATATCATCGCAAATTGCATTGCCCATATTTTTTTTTCTCTTTAAGTTTTCATGGCATCACTTCTCTCCCGATTTTTCCGTCCATTCTCACAAACAACTCCTTCCGCCGCCGCCAGAATGTCTTCTTCACCGGTTTCCATACCCGAGGGCGCCGAACGCGCCACAGTAGCCGCCGGCTGCTTTTGGGGCGTCGAACATCTTTATCGCAAGCACTTCTCTGATAAAGGGCTGTACGATGCTCGTGTGGGTTATATTGGAGGAGATACCTCTGATCCCTCTTACAAAGCCGTTTGCTCTGGGAATACTGGCCGTACGTTTTCTTACCTTTTACCCCTTGCCCTTCTTTCTTCTTCCGCGCATACTAAAATTTATAATCCATAAAAAAAAAGACGCTGAAGCAACTCTCCTAATTTACGACCCGGCCAAACTTTCATACACCCAGCTCCTCGAGTTCTTTTACAGGATGCACGACCCCACCACGCCGAACCAGCAAGGACCGGACCGGGGGAGTCAGTACCGTAGTGGTATTTTCTATCACAACGAAGAGCAAGAAAAGATTGCACGCGACATAACGAAAAAGGTTAACGACCAGTGGTGGGGAGGGAAGGTGGTCACGGAGGTGCTGCCTGCTCAGCAGTGGTGGGATGCCGAGACGTACCACCAGGAGTATCTGATCAAGAATCCGTACGGGTATGAGTGTCCCAGTCATTTCTTGAGGACGTTTCCTGAGCTCAAGTAAACTTTTACATATAATGTGGGTTTGCTTGGTTGGGGGGATGGGAATGACTGGCGATGTGATTCTGGTTTTTGAGAGAGTTTTTCGAGTGTTTGCCAGTTTGGGGTTTCTTGCATGGGCGCGGGCATGTGGCGTGGGTTTAATATGGTGACATTTAAAACTTGTCAAAAAACCTTCAACGGTTTATTCGGTGGATTCATTTTTGGGCCAAAGGCGTTCAGGCGTTTCTTGCTTTGCCGGGATTTGGGATTTCTCATCGAGATATACGTTTCGAGGGTACACGAGGACAACAGGATCGGAATTGAGAAAATAGATTTTAAGCAATGGTACAAAAAAAAAATGCAAAATAATTCAACACGACAATTTCTCTCTTAGTTTTCGTGGCTATGAACTGCGAATAGTGAAGCTGGCCGTAAAAAATGTCAAATGTCAGACAGACAGACAGAATTGGTTGTTTGACCCAGATTGGCCATCAGCTCGACCACTAGAGGTGCGAGGTTTCGGGGGACTCGAGTGTAGGTACAGTATACGATTGATTAATTCATTCTGGAACAACGTTATTGGAAGGCCCGGCCTGGTACGTAGTAGCTCTGAGAGCAGATAACCCCTTGCCAGAAAAACAATATTATAAAGGAGAATCGGTGTTACTGTTAAAATTATATGGGCAACCCAAGTCAAAGCACCAAGAAAGTAATTTGTATCGCGGCAACCAGCTCACGACTCTTTTTAACATGTTTTTGTGTCCTTTGAGAGAGGGCTCATAATGCTATCTTGTTACACATGCCGTCAAAACCGACTTCGATCTCGACCCAACTCTTTGTCCACTTCCCTCAACGTAAAAATACAACCGATGATAAAGCATCGAGCAGAGAGTTTCCTCCTAATGATGAATGCTTCCTTAATTCCACCCCAAAATCCATATCCTGATCCCTAGAAAGAGATCGCACTGCCATCAACGTTACTTCCCAATGTCGCAATGGCCATCGACTCTTTAATCAACCCCAGCCTCATCACCCATTTACTTCCTCCTGTTCTGCTGCATCATGAGGACCTGAACCATACGAACAAAGATGTTGAGGAAGTCAAGCTCGAGGCTGATGCTCTCGTTGATGGGATCAGCCTTCATGAGACCGCGCTCGGCCAACCTGGCGTGGTAGAGCACCTTCTGCACATCATAGAGGGTGAAGCCACCAAAGACGGCAAGACCACCCCAGAGCCAGAGGTTCTCGGTGATAGCGAGAGTGCGAACGGCAGTGGCGGGGAGGACGAGAGGAGCAAAGCCAGAGACGGCAACGATGGCAGCACCGGCGAGGAGAGGACCACCGATGTAGAGATACTTGTCCTGCTTAGCGGTGGCACCGACAAAGGAGATCGAGCCCATCATGGCGAGAGTGTAGAGGCCGGCACGGGCGAGGAGAGCAGGAGGAGCAATAGTCATGAGAGGGGCGATGAAGGCAGCCTGCGTGGCGTTGAAGCCGGTCCACAGAGCGTACTTGGGGATGTAGCTGTAAAGATTTAGGTTAGCAAGTTGATGACTTGATATTTGCTGGGGATAGAGAGCTTACTTGTCGGGATCAACGGCACGGGTTCCGAACATGAAGCCCATGCTCAGAGCAAGACCACCGAGACCAATAACCCAAGGATTGGTCTGCATGATGCGGTAGACAATGCCGCTCTGAACCATCTGGTAGGCAGTCAGGCCGATAATGCCGATACCGAGTCCGGTGTGGACGAAGGTCTTGTGAAGGTAGGATCGCTCAAACGAAGGAATGGCGCCTCTCGACTCGCCGTTGAACATCACGTTGACGGTGACGAGGGTACCGCCAAAGATGCCAGCACCGATAAGGACTTTCCGGAGGAGCTCCTTTCGGCGAGCTGCGGGGTCGGCATAGGTGTATTCCTGGTGGTACCCACGGGAGGCACCCTGAAGTCTTGAGAGGACGCTTGAGGAGGAAGTCTTGGTGTTTGAGCGGAGGGCGAGAGATGCTGTCCTCGAAGTGAAGAAGGTGTTCTTGGTGGCGGATTGATGGAACGCGGCGCGCATCGTGGGTGCTCTTGCCGCGAGCTGCGACACCAGGCGGGCAGGCCCCGCGCGGAGCGTGATTGTGGTGAACGACATTTTTATGTTATCTGCTTTCTAGATGACCGTTGGCGACAAAGGAAAGTTGTGTAGGTTTTGATGCTTTTCACGAAATGTGAGGCCGAAATGCGGATACACCAAAAGGCAAAATGTAGATGACGTTTCGGGGTGGGTTTGATGATTAGCTAACATTAAGAGCTGGACCGAGCTCTTCCGGAAGCTTCGAGTACCCCGCCCTGCTCGGCAATGGTCAAACCTCCGATAAAGCCGCTGTGAGCCCTAACCCTTGATGTGAGCTTTACCAGAACCGCAAATGTAATCTACATAAAGAGTCATATTTTGAGGTTGTTGATCACGAGACGGGAAGTTATTGTTCTCGGCTGTTTCTTATCCTACTTATCTACATATTGCTGCGCGTCGTTGACTATGAGTTGGCCGATAACAACAATGAAGCCATCAAGTGAAACTGCATCCTCTACGAGAGAATCCTCTCCAAAATGAACAACAGGATGGTGTTTCAGTCTACTCGATCCGATCACGGCGAATGAGCTCTTGTCATCGGCCAAGATAAAACATTTTCAAATTGTGCGGCGTGGGCGGCAGTGTCGGGTTCTTGAAGCGAAAGACATTGCGGAAAGTACCTGCGGAATATCCCAGCGGCAGTTCAGCACCGCGCCGCTGACGTTCCTCTCTCATCCCTTAGTGCAAGCCACAATGAGCTGGCGCTCCCTCATCACGCGACATTCGCCGTCCCGCGTTGCTAGAAGTGTAAGGTCAGCCTGGATTCACGAGAAACAAAAACTCGTCGAGACCGGAGTTACCGTCAGATAATGTTGACTCTGGACAGGTGTGCATTGCGCATGAATTGATCTCGATGTGCTCACTGCACGGGATATATCTGGCTGTTAGCTCAGATCCCTGGGTTGTGCCTCGTATCTTATGCTGTGCCACGCCGGGCATCAGTCGTGGGTTTTTTGACTGATTGAAACAATTTCAGGTTCCCAGAGTATCAGTGAAATAAGAGTTTGGTTGGCTCGCTCGGGACGTGTTGGGTTTGACAAGGCTCGATAGGGCTCGACGTGCAGGAGAACTGCAGATGCAGACATGGACGCACAGTCCAACGCTAGAATTCTTCTCGAAGGACCAGCAAGGCATGGCGGCGGAGCGATGCCGGTCATTCCGGGGTAGATGTGACCGAAGGATTTGCTGCATGTCTGGGGTCCTTCAGGGGTATTCGATACAACAAATCACTGGGCCTCGCATGGGCAGGCACTGAAACACCCACCATGGACGCGGAGAACCTGAAAGCTAAAGAATCGCGCCAGTCGATGTTGTCATTGCAGTCTGTGGAGGGAGGTTCTTGTTTTAGAGGCAGAATAAGGCAGCAGTCTAGAGGTCTGTATGTGTAAGCAGAATGTCTCGGTGGAGGAAGAATTTTTTCTCTCCTTCAGCTCTGTTTTCTTCCCGTCTCCAGAGCTCGTCATCGTGCAGCAGTTGGCTGCATTTCAGCTGCTGCACCGTTTTTCGGCTTGTCACACATGCGATTTGACGGTGTACGTCGTCTGTTTCCTGCGAAAGTGTAAGATGATCATGATGATAATTATGATGATGGCTGTAGTATACATCTTTCTTTTTCCGGCAACCGCGCTACAAATAGATGACGGGATGAATTTCGTTGACGACGGCTCGCTAACCGGGAGCCCCTCTCGTAGCCCCCTCGGAGTCCCCTCCACTTAGCGGTCCACATCCATGTGCACATGGCGGGGCTGCCCGGTGCTGAACCTCTGGCGATATCCATCCATGATGCGCCATGCACTACCACCACCGTTTTTCGAGAAGTGAATACGCCGTGTCAAAATAGATTCCAAGAAAACTTTGTCATTTTAGGCTCCCGCATTCTGAAATCTGCATGTTCCAAATGATGCTTCCGTCCTCGCCGTTGGATGATACCCGTCTTGGGGAATATCAGCAGCCCACCACCGACTGCATTGGATGTCTTTGTTATCTTCTTCCTTGCAACTGTGCCGTATAACCTGGAAAGGTACATGCACATACATATCCGTACATACGTTAATTATTATTGGCGTACCTCCTAGCGCACCGTGCCCCGCAGTACAACCCCGTCTTGGAGTTGCAAAGGTGAGCTAAAGACGCGACAGGAACCGAGCTCCTGTTGCTTCAACTTGCTGCACCTTCCCCCGATCGGTTTGAGCACGAGCACCGAAAAGCAACGTGGTCCACAATATTACTCCATCTGTACTGCTGGTTATCCATATCCCAGTCATTTCCAGGGAACGTGCCTATATACCGTGGACACGTCAAAAGACGGTCACGGTTCACCCAGTCCATGACCCCTCATCATGCCATGTCAACACGACCTGCCTCTCGCCATCCTCGATATTTGCTGCTGTGAATTTGCTTGAGCTCGTCGCAATTCGATTTGCGGCCCGCTGTTGTCTTGGTTGTGTCGCACTGAGGCTGAAGGACTGGGAATGCGCTGAGCCCGCCGACCGCGAGACACAGCTCCCGTCCCGAATACCGAGCCCCATCGGTATACAGAAAGCCCTCGTGGCCCCCAGACGAGACATCTTCAACTCCAAATCTCAATTCATCCAGCCGAATCCGACTTGTTGGTTCATCATCCCGTCTACCCCACACCTTGGTATCTCCAAATCTGTCCTTCCAGAACGTTTCAACTCCTCCACACCATGTAAGCGATACTGGGAAAAGAGCTACTTGAGCAGAAGAGGCATTGACGCTGACCAAGTTTTACCGTCAGAGCCTCGTTTATTTCGAACCCATACCTAGGCGTCGCGATCGAGATCTAGCCTTTTCTCCCTTGGTCGGTCAGTGCTTCAACGGTTTGCCCAACAGCAGCCCGCAAGTCCACAAACATAACCCGAAACAAATCACCGTCGGTTATCAACTGTACCTATTCGTCAAACCAATCCACACGCGCCGTGTCATCTAATCATCTGCGCTGGAGGAAACAGACTCCCCAAGCTCCGTGCTACCCCATTACCGGGCCGTCTACCTTCCCCTCGCGAGCCAAGAGTGAAAACTGGACGAAGCGAGGAACAAGCGATCGCATAAAACTGACCTCCAACTGTTGCGTTTCTGTTGTTTCGGTGTGGGGAAGACGTGATTTTGGTGGCTATAGCATGAAGAGTTCCCGCCTAATTTCGATCTAGCCGGCCATTTCAATAATCTAGGTACGGCATTGCGGGACAATAGACGTCATTCGGGGTCGCAATATCTTATTGAAACGGAATTTGGAGCGCCGGAACCTTTTAAATAGCTCTCAACAGGAACCGCCTTCCTTTCGGCTTCTGGGAGGGCTTCCTTCCGCCCTGCCCGAGACGCCATGCGACGGAGTAGGACCCCACCTCCCGCGGCTTCGCCATACCGGGCCCTGGCACACCACCATGCGCACCATGGCGCGGCTCAGGGAGGACAGGCGCGTGACTCGATATCCTCTGTGATAAGGTCGTTCAATGTGGAAACCAATCCAACGCGACCTATGCGCCCCTCGCCGCTCACGGCCTCAACTATCCCAGATATGCCACTTGAGCTGGTCGACCGAATCAGATCATTTCCTCTTTTCATGTCCGCTCCTGATGATTTCCTCGCAGCCATTGGCGCTCACCTCAAGTTACAAACGCATTCCGCTCACGACCACATTCTCACCGAGGGAGACGAAGCAAAAGCCATGTATTGGTTAGTTCGCGGCATCGTTGCCGTGACTTCTCGTGATGGAGAGGCCGTTTATGCGGAACTTAAACCTGGTGCCTTCTTTGGAGAGATTGGGGTTTTGATGGATATGCCTAGAACAGCGACAATCATTGCCAGAACCAAATGTATGCTGGCAGTGCTGAAGAGAGAGGACCTCCAGGCCGAATTGCCCAAATACCCGGAAATGGAGAAAGCAATTCGTCAGGAAGCGCAAGAAAGACTCACAATTCTGAGGAAGAAACGGCAGGAAGGTGGTCAGAACTTCAAGATACCGGATATCAATGGGTCAACTCTTGCACGAGAGATGACGCCTGGAGAAGTGACCAAGGGCGATACCGGAAGCATTCAACCAGGAGCAAGGGCAGCTTCTGTGAACACCAAGAAACGGAAGTCTCCAAGTCCGAGTTTAATCGAGGATCCGACCGTCAGCGGAAGCGCTCTCGGCAGTGGTCTGGTGAGCGTTCGCAAGACCCTCAAAGAGCTCCCTCTGTTTGCAAAACTCGACAGTGAAGTTCTTCATATCCTGGGTCTCAGCGCACAGCCCAAATCCTATGCACCGTTTACCGATATTGTACGGCAAGGTAGCCCAGGGAATGAAATATTTTTCATCGTGCGGGGCGAGGCGGAGGTTATCAAAGAACCCTTGAGCCCACCGAAGAGGAGGACTACGAGATCATCTTATGCACGACCGCGCCTCGGGCCTGGACAATATTTTGGTGAAGTTGCGAGTCTTGGACTTGCCGAGGAAAGAACCGCTACCGTGCGTTCAATCACCGCCGTCGAGTGTCTTGCGATTGGTCATGACTCCCTGGAGAAGTTGTGGAAGATTCCCGAGATCAAGGCCCAAGTGGAAGAGACCGCAAGAAAACGGTATCGCACTCAGGAGGAAGTGAAAGCCAAGGAAGAAGTAAAGGCGCAGGTAGAAGAGGAGGAAGACGTGGAAATGCGGGATCCGGAAAGTCATGCGCTGTCGGACGATGAGATGTCGTCAACGTCAACACCGACGCCAACTGTCACGTTTACAGTTCCTTCAAAGCCCGGCTCACCCACAAATGATGAGTCAAGGACTAGGCAGCCGTCAGATCCCGACCCATTTTTGAGTGTGGATATGGAGAACTTGCGAAATCGACGGCGTAATTCACTTGCACCTCCGGTGCCACAAACAGACAGCTCAACAATTGTCAGTGTTGCGAAAACATCGAAGAGCACTGCTCCATCCCCAACCCCACAGCAGGACGATTCTCCTCTTCCAGCCAAACGCGCACGAACTTTACCTCGAAACAATGTAACAAGGCGAGGTAAACAGGGAAAGCCGGAGTTCTCCGACACCTTCTGGATCTCTGTGTTCCAAAATCTGGATATCATCGAGCTGATTCGACTAAAAGCTGTTTCACGAAAATGGCGCGATTTATTAACAACAAGTCTGGAATTGTGTACACATGTCGATTTGGGTCCTTTCAACAGCAAGGTGACGGACTGGTCCGTAGTCAATATCATCGCGCCTTTTATTGGCAATCGTCCAGTGGCAATGGACATCAGCAACTGCTTTCACATCACGGACGAAGGGTTCCAGGCGCTTTACAGAACATGCGGCAGGAACGTCAAGTCCTGGAAAATGCGAAGCGTGTGGGAGGTTTCTGCTAGCCAGATCCTCGAGATGAGTGACAACGCCAAAGGCCTGGAAGAAGTTGACTGGTCTAACTGTAGGAAAGTGGGCGATAATCTTTTGGTCAGAGTGGTCGGATGGGTGGTTCCTGAACCACAACCGCCAAGGGATAATAAGAATGTCGTTATTTCGAGTTCGAATTCGAAGGGAAGGAGGGCGTCTCAGTTTCAACAACGACAACAACAGCAGCAACAGCAGCAGCCTCCACCGAATCAGCCTCCTCCTGGGACGGTTATTGGATGCCCGAAGTTGAAGAAGCTGAACTTGAGTTACTGCAAGCATATTACCGACCGGTCAATGGCGCATCTGGCTATACATGCTTCGAGAAGACTGGAGTCGTTAGAGTTGACTCGGTGTACGAGCATCACGGACGCCGGATTCCAGCAGTGGGTGCCGTACCGATTTACGCAACTGACGACGTTGGTCCTGGCTGATTGCACCTACTTGACTGATAATGCTATTGTGTCACTGGTGAACGCGGCAAAGAATCTGAAGAAGTTGGATCTAAGCTTTTGCTGTGCTCTTTCGGACACAAGCACGGAAGTCGTGGCGCTGGGATTACCGGCGCTCCGGGAGCTGAAGCTTGCTTTTTGTGGGAGCGCGGTTAGTGATGCCAGTTTAGGATGTGTTGCTCTTCACTTGAATGAGTTGAGAGGGTTGAGCGTTAGGGGGTGCGTGCGGGTTACGGGGAATGGGGTTGAGAATGTGCTCGAGGGGTGTGGGAGGCTGGAGTGGTTGGATGTTAGTCAGTGTAAGAACCTGCAGGGGTGGGTTGACGGGGGAGGAGTTAAGAGGTGGGGGTTTGATGAGCGAGTGGTTACGGGCGAGAGGGGGAGTGTTGCCGAGGAGAGGGCTTTGGCTATGAGAACTGCTGGTGATGGGAGTGGTAGTGGGAATAGTGGTGAGAGTAAGGCCAAGGGGGGGAAGATCGGACCTGGAGGGGTTGGGTATGGACATGGACATGGGCAGCAGCAGGGTCCGACTATGGGACATCAAAGAGGGGGTTTTAATACTCCTGGTGGTAGTGTTTCAAGGTCTGGACAAGGGCCTGTGATGAG
Source organism: Cladorrhinum sp. PSN259 (assembly GCA_033725935.1). Taxonomy (NCBI): domain Eukaryota; kingdom Fungi; phylum Ascomycota; class Sordariomycetes; order Sordariales; family Podosporaceae; genus Cladorrhinum; species Cladorrhinum sp. PSN259. Next base: position 92,936 of record MU867072.1, read on the forward strand.
GCCTGTGATTCCACCTAGGGGGGCACCGCCAAATAGAAGGGTGAGGAAGCCGGTGAGGTTTATTGTGCAGAAGGGTGCTGGTGGGTTGAGGTGATGATGATGAAAAAGTTGGGTTTTTCCCCCTTCTTCTTTTTTTTTCTCATTTCATGAGGTAATGATTTATGATGAACCAATGAAGGGATTCTTGGATATCTTATCGGTAAATATGCTTGTTCTCTTTGAGCAAGGGGGCTGGGGTAGGGTGGGTGGTTATTTTACATATCATTTTATGGTGCTGTACATACATCATGATGAGACTTCCAAGTGGACATAGACCAGGAGGGATTCGTGGTATTTTATTGTGTTGGTTAGATCTTTGTGATGATGTAAATGGGTGTTGTCGGAAAGGAAATGAGATTCGGAAGCAATGTTGGTTGGATAAAAAGCGATAAATGGAGGGAGGGGGATGTGGCTCGTGACTATGTATTACGGCTTGATACCCCTGGTTTCTCATTTCATGTCTATATTTTTTGTTTTTTTCCTTGGTTGATGTTATCTATGTAAAAAGATGTTCCTTTCTTTAGAAGAATCAAAGTCTTTCTTTAGAAGAAGAAAAGTGTAGTAATGAGGGCAGGCCCTTTCTCTTTCCACTTTTGTCTTTTTTTTCTTCTCCTTCGTACTCCATGAAAAGAGAGGGGATCATAGAAGGTAAATGCAAAAATAAAACCCCACAGAAAAGCAAGGACTAAATATTAAACCAACACTTCAACACTTCAACCTGATAGCAGAATACGAGAGAAAAGAGAGAGACAAAATAAAAGGCCCGACGTGGGACTCGAACCCACAGCCTTAAGATCACGATTGTCTTCCCTTATTTACTTATTTCCTTATCAGGAAATTATCAGAGAGAAAAGTAGAAGTCTTACGCGCTACCATTGCGCTAGCCGGGCTGGCTGTGTTTTTTCTTCTTCTTGACAACAAGAGATGGTTTGTCTGTTGAAAAAGACAATCTGGTAATGTACTGAACTAATAATGTTTGTGTGTGAGTGAGTGTGTGGGAACAGAAAAGAAGAAAACCAAGGTTGGGCGCTGTTTAGTCTAAACTTTGAAGGGATTTTTTCCATGGGAAGTGGATTGGATAGATGGATGGATGGATGGATGTGTGGTCGCTGCTGTGGAGTTTGCAGGTTTTGGTGGAGTTTTGCGCTTGGTGGGGTTGGAGTGTTTTTTTTGGAGGGGGTTAATTACTTTGACCTTTAGGATTGGTTGTACATAATGTAGGGAGGAGGACTGTTGATTGTGTGAAGAGTGAAATAGATTTGGGTAAAGCAGGAAAATTCAGTGAGGTATGTGTTTTGTGTTGATAAGAGCCATGAAGCTTCATTGCCCAGTTGTCAACCTTTCTGGTGAGGCACATTTACGGGCTGTTTAGAATGTTAGCGTTCGCCCCTGGTGATTGGTCCAATTGCCATGCCAATGCCCAGAATCAAGTTCGAAAACAAAAGGGGGCTATGTTCGGCTATGTTAATTCTTCTCATCAGGGTTAAAAAGTGACTCATGAAAAGATCAAGAGGGGAAAGGTTGCAAGTGTTCTTGTTTTTATTTATCAACTTGAACTTCCCCCTGAAACTGAGAGCCTCTGCTTTGCTGGAAGTCTCGGCTCCTGACTCGTTGGTGTCTTTCACTGTTTAATTACGTTCTCATCCTTCGCTTTGAAGATCTGATCAGATACAGTATGGCTGCCTCTAGTGCCCCTGTGGTGAGAGTTGGTGTTGCGGCGGTAATTCAAGATGGCAAAGGAAACATTGTCCTGGGTGTGAGGAAGGGGTCGCATGGAGCTGGTGCGTACCGTTTGTCTGGACCTTGATTCCCGCTGCTAACCGTCTTTTTTGATTGCAGGGACCTGGCAGTTTCCCGGCGGACACCTCGAGGTCGGCGAAAGCTGGTCTGATTGTGCAGAGCGGGAAACGCTAGAGGAGACAGGACTTGTTGTCAAGGCCGAGAGGTTCTTGGCTGCGACGAACGACGTCTTTGATCCGGCAGGAAAGCATTACATCACCATTTTCATGCTATGCAAGAGGATTGATGAAAACGCTGAACCTCAGGTACGTGTTTGTTGCCCTGCAAAAAAAAAAGAGAGCATGTGGATGTTAATGTGTTTTGTTGGTGCAGGTTCTCGAACCACACAAATGCGAATCCTGGTCCTGGAAAAGCTGGTCTGACGTCAGGGGCTTGGTCCAAGATGAACACGGAGGACAAAAAGTTTTTCTGCCTATAGTGAATCTCCTCAAGGATCATCCCGATATTGACAGCCGTGTTTAGAGTGGTTGTTGAGATCCACTCTCTCGAACAACGTGTCAAACGGTTTACTCATCAGGTATCTACATGTATTTTGGTGCAGATACGGAGCCTATAGCATTGAATAATTGGTGTTTGCCGATCGGCTTGGCGATGGGAGATGCTGGAGATGGTGGCATTCTCGACTTCAATCGATGATGATACAGTCGCCCTGAAACAAACCCATTCTGCTTGGTTGTCCGATCTTTGATGGACATTCTAGACGCAGCGGAGACTTTGTCTGAATTGAACTCTTGTGGATACTTGAGATAAAGAGAGCGCAGGCTTTCCGAGAGGATTCCGAAAGCCGACGATGTGATTGGGTTATGGTCCAGCCATGCCGAAAACGGAGGATGAAACAGTGCAGATGTTCTAAACCGATGTGATGTTGATCTAAGCTTTCTGGAGGCCCGGTGACAGGCAAGGACTAATTAAACCCTTTTAGTCCCATGCGCACTTTGAACGGGATCAGACACCGCCTGTTTAATAAAATCTCTTCATCGAAAAGTTCTGAGTGGACCTCTCAGTCTCTGCCTGTCAATTATACTGGGCGCATGACCGCTTATTCATCAACAGCAAGACAAGAAATTGATTGTTGTTGAATGATGGAAGCTTTTGGACCATCGAAAAGACGCTGAAACGTCGAGCTAAAACAGCTTTCTAGAGGATCGTAGAATCTGGTCCAGTCTCCTTTTTAAACTTCCAGGGAACTTGATCCAAAGGAAAGGGCCCCTGATCATCCCCTGGGCCCAAAAGGAAAAAGGGCGGCGGGTGTCTGCGGGAAGGGAAGCACAGACCATGGCTTTTCTTGGGTTGAGTCGTCGTTGAACCCCACTTTCGCCTCCAGTAGACAAGGTCTTTGATTCCTTCCATCTTCAACTCACTCACTTCCACCATCGCCAAAAGCCTATGAGTCGGCTGCCGGTGCCGAGATCCCTTTCGTACATGTCGCATGGCATGTCGAAACCAGTAGCGTTAAGAAGAAGAGCAGAACACGACGACGACAAAAGGTGACCAACCACCCAGCTATTCAACAGCCCTATCCCTCCCCTGGAACTCGCTGGACTCGCTCAACCGAACCCCGCCAAAGACACAATTCGAGTGCCACCAAAGACCCGCATCCCCCATTTCCCATCTGCGCCATGCCTGGAGACGGAAACATGAGTGCAAAGGGCTTTGCATCCGCAGACAGCCCGAGTACGGACGTTGGATCCATGACCAGCGCCGCCCAGGATGGCTACGACGCCCAGCAGATCAGGGCCCTCGCCCGCCACCCTCCTCCCGGCGCCTCTGTTTACTCTCCTACTGCCATTGTCTCGAGTGCCTTGAATCCGCGCAGCTGTGTGACTTGCAGGAGGAGAAAGGTTCGCCTCTTAATCTTTCTATTACCTCCTTAAACCTCTGGCCCGGAGTTGTGACTAACAGACATACCAAAGGTCCGTTGCGATAAGCATATGCCTTGTTCCAATTGTCGTCGAGCGCAAATACCATGTATCTTCCCGGCACCCGGCCGTGCGCCTCGCCGCCCGCGCCCCAAGGACCCGAATGCGCCACCAAAACAGCCATCAAGTGAAAGAGAGCAGGAATTGATGAAGCGCCTGCGGAAACTGGAAGGCATCGTGGAAGAACTGAGCGGTCAAATCGAGCTAGAAACTGTGCGTCCTCCCTACAGCACCGGCAATTCTCCCGAGGGAACGACTGTATCTGGTGGCCATGACCAAACACCTGGAGGAAGGCAGCCCACTGCAGGAAACTTTAACAACTTTGCTCAGGGGTTAACCTCCGCCGCTGCATCCCCGGATCCGCCGAACCCGCCGAACCCGCCGAGAACAATCTCAGGAAATGTCTCCGAGGCTGACAGAACGCAGAGAAACTCTCCGGACGTACACAAACAGTTTGGACGGTTGATGCTCAACGAAAAGGGAGGCACGCGCTACGTCAGTAGTGGTCTTTGGTCCAGCATCACAGATGAGCTCGACGAGCTGAGAAACGAGTCCGAAGAGTACCAACACCACGACTCAGAGGATTCAGATGACGAAGCTACCCCTGATTCGGCCGACCACATGGGACACTCATTCACAGACCATCATTCTTTTATTCTAGGATACCGCTCTTCGGATGTGGATCTTCGGCCTCTGCACCCATTGCCATCGCAAATTCCTTTCATGTGGCAGGTGTTCCAGGAGAATGTCGACCCGATACTAAAGGTTCTCCATGTTCCAACAATGAGCAAGCTCATCCGGGAGCTCCGCAACAATTTTGACAGTCTCACCCCTTCGACGGAGGCACTAATGTTTGCAATCTACTATGCCTCCATCACCTCACTAGACGAGGATCAGGTATGTCGATCCATTGGCCAGTTTTAGCTTAGCTTCTTTGCTCACATGTTTCCAGGTGAAATTGAGTCTCGGGGCCAACAAAGATGCTTTGCTTCTTCAATACCGCTTTGCCCTTGAGCAAGCCTTGGGCAAGGCGAACTTCCTCACAGCTCCTGATCTCGAAGTCGCCCAAGCCTTTTTATTGTTCTTGGTTCTTGTTCGGCGCCACGACGATACAAGATTCGCCTGGACTTTGACCGGGTTGCTCATCCGTATTTGCCAGGCCCTTGGTCTCCACCGCGACGGGACCCACTTTTCCAATCTTACCCCTTTTCAGATTGAGATGCGACGTCGACTCTTCTGGGCTGTCTGTGTTTTGGACCTACGATCAGCCGAGGATCAGGGGACCGATCTCACCGTCGTCGAGGAGACCTTTGACACCCAATTCCCTCTCAACATCAACGATGCCGATATCTCGCCTGATTCGAAGGTCCTCCCCGAGGCCCGAGAAGGCACATCCGACATGACCTTCTCCATCATCCGATATGAGATGTGCACATTGGCTCGTCGCCTTCACACCATGTCGTCAGCGATGGCGGTCATATGTCCACGAGATTCGGGCAAGTTCTCTTTGGAAGAAAGAGAACAGATGTTGGTGGACGTTCTCCAGCACGTAGAGGACAAGTACCTCAAGAATAGCACGGATCCCATGTATTGGGCTGCCGCCAACATTGCTCGTGTTATTGTTGCCAAAATGACGCTCGTCATCTACCAGCCAGTTCTGTTCCCTGGTGCTGGCAACGAGTATCTCTCACAAGCAATACGGGAGCGTCTCTTCAATGCATCTCTCGAGGTGTTTGAATACACTCATATCCTCAATACCGACCCTCGATGCAAGCAGTGGCGTTGGCTGTTCCAAACATATAGTCAATGGCACGCAGTTGCATACACTCTTATCGAAGTGTCGCATCGGCCTTGGGGTCCAAAGGCTGAGCGTGCCTGGGGAGCCCTCAACCTGAGGTTTGCAGCACCTAATTCTGTGGAACTCGAGAGGCTTGCAAGCCACCATGCAGTTTGGGTGCCGCTGAAAAAGCTACACGACAAGGCAAGAAAACATCGCGAGTCAGAAATCCTCAGGTTACGGGATAACCCGCAAGCTGCACAGGAACTGGAACTTGAAGACAGATGCGGCTTAGCTCCAACCAGTCTGAGGGCAATTCCTGGTTCACTTAAAGGTGTTGTCGCGCTTGAACGCTGGCGGAAGCTGGTTAATGCACCTCCAATACCAGAAGCTTTGCAACAGCAAAATCAACAACAACAAGAGCAACAAGAGCAACCGCAACCGCAATCGCAACCGCAGCCGCAACCGCAGCCGCAACCGCAACAACAGCAAACACAGCAGCAGCAGCAACAACAACTACAACAACGACAGCAGCAGCAGCAACAGCTTCAACAAGGGCTCCCGCTGGGTCATGAGCTTAATACTACAATGGGGAACGTCCAACAAACGCAGACACAAACACAACTCCCACAACAGCAACTGCCTACCAGCAACCCGATGGACCTCCTTGACTCGGTCATGTCAAACAACACTTTTATGTCCAGCGACTTTGCGCACCTGTTCAGTGGAGAGGCCGCCGAATTTGCGCGCAATACCATATTTGGGTATCAACCTAATGAAATCTCACGCATGAGCACTCCCATGGACTTTAATACCTCTACACCAAACTACGGACTTCGGGGGGCAAACACGATGCCCGTTGGCAATAGTAATGCAGGCACATTCCAGCAACAACTTCAGCAACAGCAGCAGCAGGGGATGGGCGGAGGAATACAGTCCCCTGTCAGCATGGAGGATCAGCTTCCGCCGTGGTTGTGGCCGGGTACTGGATCGCCTGATATCATGCGTATGCCCAACTTGGCTGTTGAAGATGCAGATATGAATGTGGATGAGGGATTCGATTGGCAGAATTGGCAAGAGAGTTTGGGGAGGTATGAGCTTGAGAATGGCGGTAGAGCAAATAGTGCATGGGGGCCCGTATAAAGAAAATGAAGCTAGGGGGTTGTTTGGATATACGGATGGATGGATCTTGGCGAGGTAAAGGGGTCTGAGGTCAAGGTGCGAAAGAGTATTTCGTATAGGGTATGGGGTATATAGATGGAGGGACGGGTGCATGGCCGGCATGTTTTTGCTTTTTTTTTCTGATTTGAAGTTCTGATGTAAAATGGTTGTTGTTTGTTTGACCTGCCTGTAATAGGCGGGTTGACAGAGATGTATGTATGCGATAGATACCCGCTGATACCTATTGATAAAAGAAGTATTATTTATTTGGAAGCAAAAAAATTGTGACTTTATTGTGTAATCCAATAACAAGTGTATTCCAATATTTTAACCAATTGACCCTGTGCATATACTTCCCCCATGGTATATCCGATGAAAGAAAAACGCCATCCAGCCGTTATCCCAAGATATATATATATCCAACCAATGAAAGAAAGAGGGATCCCAATTGTCCATTTCCAATCGACTGATCCAACCAAAACAGATGTTCCCAAATTATAACCAATCGGACAAAAAAAATAGAAATCCATCCAAACCCATCCAATCCCACCGCCAAGTCATATCCCCTTTTCATTACCCCAGCAACCAAAGTAAATAAGCCCCCCCCCCCCCTATTCACTCAACCCTTTTCTATTCAGACCCGCCTTTTTCGTTGCATGTAAATCACGGATTCCAAAAAGCCCTCTCCCCCTGAGAGTGCGTATCCCCATCCGCGACATCAATGGCATCAATATCCATCGGATCACCCCCACGAGACGGACCAGCAGCAGCAGCAGAAGAGGAAGCACCACCACCACGACCTTGTAACCCCAGAGGTTCCAACGGCTCAATAACAGTCGGCGGCGCAGTCTCCACGGTAGGCTTAAACCTATTCCACCACCCCCACTTTTCCTTTTTGCTGTCCGTCGTCTCAGACTTTAACGAGCCGCTCTGCTGCTGCTGCTGCAACAACACCACCCCTCTGGTATTCTGCAACCACGCGTTTGTTGTTTGTTCCTGCCGCGCTTGGCCCCCCCAGAACCTCGAAGCGACCGGGTTGTTCTCCCCCGGCGGTTGCTTATCCTCCTCCTCCTTTTGCTTACCTTTACTAAACGGATTTAGTGAAGCCAGAGACCGCTTAATCTCCTCGGACGTCTTTCTTCGTTGTCCGTGTAGAGATACGGGCGGGCGACCAATCAGCATCCCGCCGTTGGCGATGATGGTCTCCGGCGTCGCCTTGCGTCTGCGCGCGCGGCCGAGGGCGAGCTCGGCCTGGAACTCGTCCTCCCTCAGCGCGCGCACTTGGCGCTCCGCCTCGCGGACTCGGGCGCGTGACCGGGCGGCCATTGCGGCGTTTGCGTCCTCGCGGCCTTGGGAGCGGGCCCTCGCCAGCGCGTTTGAGTCTCGCCGGCGGATCGAGAGGGGATCTCGCGGAGTTAGGCGGGGGTGAGTTGTTGCGTCATTCAAAGTTAGCGGGGCCTGGGCGGCGGAAATAGAGGAAGTGCCGCCGGAGGAGGAGGTTGTCGGGGCTAAGCCTGGGAGGTTTGCCTTTCGTGCGCGGTCGCGGGCGCGGGCGTCTTCCATTGCTGCCGCGCGGCGCTGGCGCTCGGCTTCGAGGCCTCGCTGGCGCAGGCGGACCCTCTCGCGGGCTTCTTCTTCGGTTTGGAGGACGTAGTTTGGTTGCGTGCGGTACCAGGTTCCCAAGGAGACTTGTCGCTCCTGCTGTTGTTGGGTGCTGCTGCTGCGGTCCGTGGGGGATACGGCAAAGTCGTAGGCTGGTGGGGGAGGGAGGGTGTTGCCTGCGAAGGGGGGGCCGGAGTCAATCTCCATGGCGTCGGGGTCAACTACAGACGACAGAATCTTAGTGAGACACTACAAGAGCAGAAAATTTTGGGTGGAATACATACCTTGTTGGGCCCGGCTGGGACCGGGCGTTGCAGAACGTACTTGCTGGGCTAGTTCCTGTGCTCGTTGTTGGGCCCGTTGCTGTGCTGCTCTGCCTTGCTGTTCTCGGTATTGTTCCCTTCGCGCTTGCATTATCTCTTTGCGCATTGCTGCGCGGTACCGCTCTACGCCCTCCATTCGCCGCTCGATAGGGATTGGATGAGGACTCATCGGCGAACGTGGGGTATTGGGGTTCGGGCGTCGAGGATGAGGGAACGGGATGTTGATGGAGGATATGGGCGGGTAATCTGCTGCTGTTATTCTGTCGGATACCAAAGGGTCGATGGGACGGCGGCGGCGAGAGGCGCGGCCGGAGCCTGAGGAGCGACGAGAGCTTGCTCTTGAGGAGCGATCGGAAGCCGCTGACGAAGGACGAGAGCTGGAAGAAACAAAAGAGCTAGAGGAAGGACCAGGATCGGTTGGAGCTAAATAAGGGACATCCGGATAGGGAACATTTGGATACTGCGGCATTATCCGTTGTTGGAAAAGGGGGATAGGAGGAAGGGGATGTTCTCGTCGCACGCCATATGAGGCTTCAGGGGCTGATTGGGTGGAACCCTGTGATGCACTGGGGGGGATACCTTGGGGTTGTTGCCCCTGAGGTTTCGAGAATAGTCCCGGAGGTGTGATCTTGCGTACAGTGTTGGAGAAGAAGCGGACGGTCTTGCGGGCGGCATTCCCAAGTGGGGTGGGATCGGACGAAGCCTTCTTGTGGCCAATATATGGTTGCCCATCACCACGTTGCGGGAGTCTCAGGGGTCGAGGAGCGGCATCTGATGGGAAAAGGGCAGCGTTTAGAGCTTCTTCTGCTTCTTCTCGATCTCTTTGTGCCTGCCGCAGGTCTTCCTCGTCGATCCGAGCTTGTTGCGCTGGACTACGGTACTGAATGCTCCGATCATAGCCCGGTGGGGGCCTGTCGTAATATGATGGTCCCGGCAAAGGCCAAGGGGTTCTCGATGAATGCGGAATCCGTGGCGGCTCGGGAGGCCTGGGACGAGGAAGCCTTAGTCGAATTCTCGGCCTTGTACTCCAGTCCTCAGGTTCTGATTCCGAGGAACCTGCTATATTTGCCACACGAGCCTGAACAACTCCGCCTTTCTTCTTCTTCTTCTCCGTCTTCTTAACACCACCTTCCCGAGTGGTTCTACTTTTGGGCCGAGAAGAAACAACGGTTGCTCTTGCTGCTCGAGGCCCTCCTCCAGCTCCTCCAGCTCCTCCACGTCTCAAATCCCTGAATCCTGGCAGATTTGACATTGCTGGGAATTTCGGCAACATTCTGGTCAAGCCGCCTAACGAGTTTAAGCCACTTCCCCATTGTAATCCTCCTGATCCTTGGTTGGCCGCTCGGTTTGCTGCTTGTCTTTGCAGGTCGACTTCCAAAAGTGCTCGTAGTCCAGGTATCACGCCTGCGGTTCCTCCCGGTATAGGCCCTTGCGGGACAAAGACCGTCTGACTAGCGTTAGGTACCAGGGGGATAGCTGGAACGATGACTGGGGGTAGTTGAGGTGGTGGGGGTTGCTGAAGTGGTGGAGGTTGCTGAGGTGGTGGAGGCTGCTGAGGAGGTGGGGGTGGAGGTGGTGGAGGTGGTGGTGGTGGAGGAGGAGGAGGTACGAGTACAGCATGCTGTGGTTGAGGTGCCGGTGGTGGTGCTAATGGTGGTTGTCCTCCTCCTCCTCCTGCTGGTCCTCCTGCCCCCGCCTGCTGTGCGGGTTGTTGCGCAGCTTGGTTCGCAGCTTGTAGTGCGGTTTGCTGTGCCATTGCGGTTTGTATTGCAGTCTGCATATAAGCCTGCCATTCCCCAGGTTGCAGCTGATCATACCATTCCTGAGCCTCGCTCGGGCCCATCGTCTGCGGCGCCGGCCCTCCCGTGTTCAGCCAGTCCAACAGTCCGTCTCTGAGCCCACCCGGAAACGGGGTGTTCAAGGGCTGGTCAAAGATCATCATGGAGAGGTTTCGGCTCTGAGCATCACCTATCGTGTCTGCCGTCGCGAGAGCAATAATTTGCTCGACTTCGTGAAAGTCTGGTCGTCGGTCCGGGTTTTCGTACATCATCCTGATGACCAAGTCGCGCAGATAGGGGTCGACGTGGCCAAAGTGCTGGTCGAGGAGAAGCATGCCTGCGTGGGTTCTGGCTGGCGGGTGTCCTGCCTGGAAGGGATGGGCAGGATCGTGCCAGTAGATTACCGGCTCCGGAGGCGATTCTGGCATGCGATACCTCGTAATGATGTTATACATGACGTGCCCTAGCTGGAATATGTTTGTCTTGTGGCTGTATTTGCCTGCCACGTCGGGCTCGTACGATGGATGAACATCCTTCCAGCGCCTGGGAGGAATATTTCGCAATTCCTGTATCCTCGCCATCCCCCATTCCGTCGTGAACTGCTCCGGTGCCAGATATCCCTTCTTTCCTCTGCCCCTGCGTGGATAAACCCACCCAAAGTTGTCCAGCGCGGCCGGCTGAGCATCCTCCATCAGGCCGAAATCCGTGATCTTGAGGCGGGGCGCTCCGTAGTGACGGCTGTTGGGATCATTGTCGTATTCACCGACGAGTATATTCTGCGGATCGATATCAAAGTGGACATAGTTCCGGGGAGGAATGTGTGGGTGCGGCATCTCGTCGATGTCACCTTGGCCGCCATGTATGAAGGCCTGCTGATCTGGTGCCCTCTCGATTGGCGGCCACGCCATCGCGGTATAAATCCTCCAGAGGCAGACGAAAAAGTGCCAGTACAGCTTGTCCGGAAGTCTTGGGCTGCCGCCGTCCGCAGGCGCCGGCTCGTCGAGGAGAAAATCCCACAGTCTGTGGGCCGCTTTCCAAAGGTCACCCCGGCTCATGTACTCCAGAGAGGTCATGCCGCCCCCGGGCAGGTCATAATATGGAATCACAGGCGAATTCGGTCCGAGGCGCGCAAACTGCACGACGTGCGCTGCTTTTATCCCCTTGGCGGTCCAGAGAACCTCATCCCTGGCAGTATTCCGCACCAGGACCAGCTCTTGCTGTAGATCGAAACCGGGTCTCTGCATTTTCGCTTCGTTCACGAACCAGTACTTGATGACGACGTAAATTTTGTCCTGTGGCCTCGCCAGGTCCGGCACTACTTCATACAGCGCCGCCAACCCCTGGCCGCCCGCGCCCAGAGTCTTCAAATATGCCATATCCCAATTTGTCGGCCCCCTACTAAACCCAAACAGCCCGGCCAAGTCCCGAATAAGGTCGAATGCGTTCTTTCTATCTTTCCTGGAACGACGCTGCTGGTTTACAGCTTGCTGGAGGACTGGGTACCTGTTCTGTTCAAAGGCAAACTGGCCCCAATAGAGTGGATTGGGGATCCAGGTCTGGCGCACATTGCCGTACATGGGGAATTGATATTGGCCAACCTTAAAGGGGTTGCTTGGGTCTCTCACAAACTGTGCCCAAGGAACAGGCAGAAGCCCCTGTTGCTGTTGTTGCTGTTGTTGCTGCTGCTGCTGTCCAGCCGGTTGATTCAACAGATGGAACGGTACAGGAGCAGCTGGTGCTGGCTGAGGAGGAGGAGGAGGTCCGGCCGGGTGAGCCATACCCTGCTGGGGAACCGCCCCGGGAGCTGGCGGCGGACCTGGAATCCCATACTGAGCTTGCTGGTTCTGCAAATTGACTTGGGCCGCATGTTGCTGATACTGCTGAGCAACTTGAGCCTGTTGAAGCTGGTGGGCTTGAGGCATCTGCGCGAACTGCTGACCCACAACACCGCCGCGGCCGCGGCCGCCACCCCGTCCTCCACCACCCAGAGGCGGAAGCTGCCCAGCTTGACCTCCACCCCGTCCCCGTCCCCGTCCCCGTCCCCCTCCCTGTCCCTGACCTCGACCGCGACCTCGACCTCCACCCCGCCCTCTACCCCGGCCTCCGCGACCGGGAGGCGGAGCCAGCCCAGCTTGATTCTGAGCAGCTTGCTGAGCCTGACCAGCAGGCATGGGCGGAGGCACCGGGGGCGGCTGGTAATTATGAGCCATCGCGTTCGAATTGTTGTGGTTAAGCTTTTAGTTATATCTAGCTTGTATGAACCCAGTTAAAAACGATGGGGAAAGAAACTCGATCGAGGTTGAGTGTTTGTTTTTCCGACCATCCAGAAAAAGTTCGCTGCAACTGAAGGACAACAGAGTTGCAATCGTTTTTTTTTTTGCTTTTCCTCCTAGCAGAGAGAAAAATCCACAAGAACGATCCCATTGTTTAGAAACATCATTTTTCCCACACACAAAGACCTCCTAGCTTGCAAGCATCACCAAAAACATCAAACTCGACCCGCCGCTGCTTTGTTGACAAAGGTTTGGAAGCTCCAGCTGATAGCCGTTTTGGGTAACAAACCTTCCCAACATCCAATGAGATTTGTAAAAGAAAGAAACCCTCCAGTTACCAAAAACGTTGTCCGAGCTTGAGCCTTTGTCATAAAACAGGAAAATCATATTGTCATTCCAGTCTCTCTCTATCTATTCCCAGAATCGCTTCGATGACACCATTATCCGAAATAATCCCCCCCCTCCTCTAAAAGTCCAAGCAAAATATAACAAATCGAGATAAAATTGATAAAGGTTGCACAAATGATTACACCTTAACGCCTGGCTAGATCCCTTCGTTCCAAGTCGTACAAAGAATGATGTGATGTTCAAACACGTAACCAGCTTGACCTCCAATCGCCGAAAACGACAAGAAAACAACAAAAACAAATGGCGCCGTAAACCCACAAAACTTTTTATGCCCACTTGCCCAGCAAACTCATTATCGCCATTCCGGCCACCAATGCACCCAGGCCCAACATCGTCCTCAGGGGACCTGACTTTGTCATTTCGCCTCCAAGCATCCAGTCGTGCGCCCACATTTCAACGACGCCAACCCACACGAGAATTCCTGCCGAGAAGGCATCGAGAGTGCCGATTGCAATAACAGTTGCCGGGTCGTTTCCGTTAAATTGGTGAAGAGCCCCGATGCCGATAGCCATACCAATGGGTGTAACGAGGGCAAAAGCGAGCGCCAACAAAAGCTTCTTCTTCATAGAAACATGAGGCACAGATTCCCCAACCGTAGGACTTCCATCCGACTCGCTTCCTGATAATTCCTCTCTCCCGCTTGGTTTCCGCCCTGCCGGGAGGACGCCATTCACATTCGTGTTGGTCGTGACGGCGGGCTCAGTGTGCTTGGGCTCGTTCGGAGAGGGTGGTTCGTGGTGGAAATGCCCATGTCCCGGACCATGGCCGTGGCCGTGGATCCCACCGTGAGCAGATGACAAGCCGGGACGTCCGAGGGAGGCGATTCTAGTGCCGAGAGCAATGCCCTCAAACATTTGATGGAAGACAATAACAGCAAAAAGGGTGCCAAAGAAGCTGTCGCCAGCGACGACGAGTGTGAGGCCGATAAGAAGCGAGTGAAATATGATTCCGGATTCGAGGACGGTAATGTTGACCATGTCAGACCTGGAAGTCGAGACAGGCGCTTGGTCGGAGTCGGAGCCAGTCTCAATGTTTCGCGCGCGCTCCTTCGATTGGTGCCACTCGACCAGACGGCTTCCGGCGTACTCGACCAAAAACGAAAGAAATAAGCCGGCCATAAGGATGGCTGACGCCGTGGCCTCATACGAGAGCTCTCCGAGACATTCGTTCTGGAACATTAATACTGCGTGAGTGTAGAGGTGAATAAAGGCGGTCGAGATAATAACGCCGGTACCGAACTGCCTGAGGATGGTGAAGGCAATGTGTTTTGGAGACACGAAAGATGATATCAAGATGGGTGTGAAGACGCCGATGGAACTGGTGGCAAGCATGACAAACAGCAAACCTACGCGTAATTTGATGTTGTAATCGCGCTGCGTTCTTTCACAGGTCTTTGCAACCTCCTCACCAGAAGAGCCCGTGCAGTGCTCGACACCAGCGTGAAAGTGGCATTTCTGGCCAGAAGAGCTTTCGCCGTCGTGGTCGTCGTGGTCAGCATGACCTTCCTCAGTAGCCAAAGTGATCTCCACATCATCACCACTTGGAGAAAGACAGAAACTAGTGAAGAGTCAGTGGCGTGCGCAACATGAAATGCGTAGAGTTAGGAGAGCATACCTTTCTCCATCATGGGTGTGGCAGCCAGTGAAAGATGGCGGGAGATCTTGGGTTGCTGTTACGGTTGTGTGTACGCGATACTCGGTCTCACCCGCCAAGCATAGACTTGCAAATGTGTTAGCAAATGTAGTAGTCAAAAGAATGTGCGGTGTACTCACACTTCTGTTCCATGGAAATGGCAACCTGTTACTGCTGTTACTTCTGAAGCAGCGGCAGCGGCAGCGTTCTGTGTAGGGGTTGGTGTGGTTGCATGACCGGTCTCTTCGGCAGCAAGGAAGATCTGGACTTCACCAGTGGGTGCGTGGCAGAATCTACACCAGCCATTGTACTTAGCCAACTGTTCATGAGTGATAGATATGAGTGGTGGATGAAGCCCTACGTTTCTGTGCCGTGTCCATGGCAGTCTGTATATGATGAGGCGGTTGCAGCGGTGCCGGAAACACGGAACTCTGTTGACCCCACATTACAGAATTGCTCAGAGCCGTGGAGGTGGCATTTTGAGACAGCGGTGACGGACGGAGTCGGGGCCGTGCCGGAAGGGGCCGTCGTTACTTGTGGCGCCCGGATGTGAAGTGGAGCGACGGTAGCCGCTTCGGCAGTCGAGGCGTACAAATAAGGAAGGGCGAACAACCCGTAGAGAACGGCCGCCCTCATCGGCGAGCCTGACGGTATTGAGTACATGATGTTGATGGATGGTGACTGTCAAGGAGCCGCAGTCACAATGCGGGAAACCGCTCGCAATATAGCAACGAAACACAGGCGCACACAAAACAGGGGTTATTGCGTACTTCTCGATCGTGTCGTCTCAGCGCCCTCCTAAGTGGCGTGTTCTGCCAAGTCGAATTGAGTCGTCAAGGTGCGCACACAATCCCAGGAACCCGGGTGGCGACGGCGGCGGCAGCAGCAACAAGGAATCCGGGGAAAGAGAGCAGGTAGTAGGTATGAGATAATAAAGAGAGAAGTCAGCAAAAAGAAAGAAGAAGCAAAATAGAATAATTACTGTGTAAGGGAATTTCCCTCCACCTTCCCAACCCACGTTTTTGATGGAGCCGACCGACCATCCCCTCGTCCCCCGTTCCTCGTTTCTCTCGTCCGTTGTCACCTCCATCCAGTCTTGTCTTGGTTGGGAATCTCCACCCATCGCGCAAATCCCGGAGGGCGGATGCGCGAAAGTGGCCGAGTTGCGGCCTTGAGGGTCCGCATCGTCAAGAAAAATAAATATGTGCGTTCTGATTGGTCCGTGGGCGCCCAGAACTGCACGCAATCTTGTGCCGAGAACCTTGATGGCCAGCAGCGGGGGAGTGAGAAAAATGCCCAGCCGTGGCCAGCAAGTGAGAACCTTGATGGACAGCCCCTCGCTAACAAAAAAAAGGGCAGCCGCGACTTCGACGGCCCCCCCGTGCCACCCTCAACCTGGGAGTTTCAGCAAGCCACAGACTAACACATAATTACCCCCATGCACTAACCTGCTAAGAAGGTAAAAACTGACAAGGGAAGCCGTTGTTATCTGATGGCTATTGATAACTTGCATGTGCGCTGCAACATGCAACTTCATGCTGATCGCAATGGGGTCATTCCAGGCTAAACCCTTCTTCGGTTAACAAAGTCTTGGAATCTTGGCGATAGCGGCATACCATGCATCCAATCCCTCGAGGCCATCAATGTTCTCACCTTGGCTCGGGCGCTGTCCTGGTTGGCTGGCGATGTTACCTCGCCTCGACAGACATAAATCATGCCTAGATTTGCTTGAGACGTTGAGGTGCATCCGATCTTTATCACCCTCCCGTCCTTCGACAAAGTCCAGTCTTGCGCGCATCCAGCCGTCAACGCCGACAGAATGAAGGCCGTTACCTATGCTGCTCTCCTTATGGGAGTCCTTACCACTGCCTTGGGACAGACCCTCGGACCATCTCCCACCGAGTCTGTAGGCTGTGTTCCCCACGGCGACCACTGGTAGGTGTTGTTATACACAGGTGTCATACCAGAGAATCAAACATGTGTGAAAGCTGACCATCTGGACTCAGGGACTGTGAGGGAGCAAGAGTGACGGCTGATGTCACAACTGCCACTGGCCCAGCTCTCACCACTGCTCCCACTACTACTGCTCATCACGATGATGACGACCATGACCACAGCGATGATGAGCACGACGACCCTACCGGCACTGGGAGCATCAAGCCCAGCCCTACCGAGTCTTATGGCTGTGAGGCTCACGGTGATCACTGGCACTGCGAAGGCCATGTCACTGTATCTCCCACCGGCTCGGGTCTCACAACCTTGACCACAACCACCTCAACATCGTCTCTCGCTGCCGGCGCCGCCTCAACTACCACAAGCACCTCAACAGCCGGTGCTCCCCATGCCACAGGGCTTGGCATTGCCGGCTTTATGGCTGTCGTCGCTCTGGCTTTCTAAACAACTGTAATTAATCATCATCATCATCGCATCCAAAATTTTATATGGTCTGTGCTTTGGGCGTCGCGCTGGGATCTTAATGTATAGATAGCGAAATAATCTTGAAAAATCTGGAAATTTTGTCAACCGTGGTTATGTGCAGGCCTTCTGGCAGGATTTCTCATGGATATCCCGATCTGTCTTTGTCTTGAGTCATGCAGCTAATTTTACCGCTTCCTTGATCGCATTGCATTTTTTGCACGTGGGAAAGCAAGGGATTTTCGAAATCGACAAGATAGAATCAAAATTTTATATTTTAGCGTATTGCATCACCTTCGAACTTTGGGAGTCTTGTGCTTTTCAGTCAAATGAGGAAGGTTGCAGCGTGTGCCAAAATCTCCGAGTTCTCTCTTGAACTAATTCGCAAAACTAGTGTGCTACTTATTTTCTGTCTCCAGACTTCCAAGCAAATTGCCTTATCCGCTGTTCGAGAAACTCTCAATTTGAATGGTTTTCCTGAGGTTCTAGAAATGTTGATCACAGACAGAATAAAATCCTCTGCACGAAATTCGGCAGGGCCAATGTACGTAGTGGATCCATCACATCATCCATCTTCACATCATGACGCAGCGCCGCCAGTGTTGGTTTCCATTCGCCAGGACTCAGGTTTGGCTTCCGCCACATGCGCTTGCAGCGGCGCACACAAGCGGAAAGCACGGACCATCTGAGAACCTTGATGGCCATCTCACCCACGCTCCCACCTCCCCTCTCCCGTGGTCTGTGACGAAACCTAAAGCTGAACGGCGCTAACAAGATAGGGCAGCCCAGAACCAACCTCTGTTTCTCAAAGAAGCAACCTCTGTTGCCAACCTAGGGAAACTCCACCGCCAGCTCTTCGTTCCTTTCCCAACGACGACAAGAGATACCGGAAGCCCATCACGGTTCGGTTCTCGTTGATGTTGCAATGATGAGCCCCCACTCCCTCAAAAAAAAACTTGCTCATCAACCTCTGGGCAGGACTCAGCGACGCACAGCCCATTTAGAAATTTGGAATTATTACTTCTCCGTGGCCATGGTGTACAGTCTTTTTCTTTTTTTTCCACTTGGCAACCTAATGTCACACGACAGCGACGACAAACTATGTACCTCAACTCTGGGTTGTTGACGTAAATTTAATATGTCAAAAGATCCCCAAAAATAACCCTCCTTGTCCTTACAAATGACGAGAATGTAACACACACACGCACGCGCGCGCTCTCTCTTCCTCTTGATTACACACCGCCAGCTGCATACGGTACATGCAATGCAATGCATCACGGTACTGTCCAGCAGTCCCCCGAGATCCTGCATGTGTCTGTCATGCCCATCCAACCTACAGGACGGGGGGAGGAGAACCTTGATGGCTACGCTGCAGCCAAGCTGCGGAAAGTATGACAGCTGGTTATGTGACGGGCGCGGCATGGAAGCCTGAGGGAAAAAGGGGTCAAAGTCGCGTGTGACCGGAGATGAATGAACCGACCGACTCTTCACTGCATGGTTTTTTTGTTACACACGATGGTGATGAATTTTGCTCTGCACTAAAGTCAGCCCGGCCAAATATTGTTGGACCCCTGGTTCTCTTATTACCCTTGTTTCGTTGCTCCCGAACTTTGGTCGTACAATACCTTGATGGTTGGAACTCCTCTGGAGACCGGGCCTGTATGAAAACGCTCGAAGCTCCGTTTGTGTCTTTACTCACTTACCTCATCGTGTGGAGGTAACTGGCTAGCTGGCCGGGACTGTATGAAAAGCCCTCGCCCGGGCATATCTGTCTCACTTTGTCTCCAGTACTCAAGTGTCGGTGTCTGTCCAAAACAGTACCCGTATTATTGTCCGAGACATTTCGCATATAACAAACCAACGCAGTGACACCCACGCCTCGGCGACTTATTAGATGACCTGAAAGACTGAAAATCAGCGTCTCACTTTCGGTTCATGAAAAGGAACGGGATGGAGGGTGAGCTGAGGGTGAAGGGGGTGACATGCATATGCCAGAAGCGCAAGAAAAACGGATTGAAACCCAAGACCCTTTTTTTCTTTACTTTCCATTTCCGTCCCGTCGTCACTTGCATCCAATTGACCGAAGAAGCAAAAGATCAAATCAACCTCGGCATTCCAAAGTTGTATTATCCATCACGTAATTATGAATTGTATTTTATCTGGTTCATGAATTCCCCTTTTTATTAATGCCTTCTTGGTGAAGAGTACACAATTTGTTTCTCCTTTTTTTTTCTTTTTCTTCTTCTCCTTCCACATAGAAAATCAACTGAACAGCATACAGTATTCTCTTCCTTTCTTCGCTGTTATTTCTACCACACAATCCTATACAATGCTTACTTCTACCGATGTATCTTTATAAAACCAAAGCAACGCTTGCAGCTCCTTTAGCTAATCAACATCATCCCAAAGACGCTGATACTGTTCAGCAGTAGGTTCACCAGAATTAGCTTCGTTGGCCTTTTTCTTGCTCTGGCTCTTGTTCTTCTTTTTCTTGTTCTTCTTCTTCTTTGGCTCGGTCGTGCTTTCCTCCACCGTCTTGCCCTTGGCGTTGCTGCCCTCGGCACTACCGCTGTAATGGGGCTCGCTTGGATGCGGGGAAAGTTTTCCCTTGGTGCTGGCGCCAGGGTCGCCTGTATCATCGTCGTGACCGCTGAAATCGCCCTCCGAAGCATCGTCCGTTTCCTTCTCGCCAGCTTGCCTGAAGATCTCGGTATCTAGTATCTGGATGCGTACTTTAAGGCCCAAGACGGCCGACTTTACGTAATGCATGGCTTCTAGGTTTCTCTCCGTGGGTGGCAGCGTCTGCCTTGCAGTGAGCAAGTTGGCCTCCGCAATGGCAATGATATCGGCGCACGCATGACGCTCGACGGGGTTCATCGCCTCTGCCTCCAGGCGAGCCTCCTTTCGAACAATAAGATTCAGAGTCTGGTGCCACCTTCTCACAGCAAGTATCAGTGACTCCATATGTGGTTGACGCTCAAGGACATATTTTGCGTTGTTGGGCGTGATGTTGGGCTGCTCGTAAAGGACCTGCAGACCTCGAGCAACCTCTTCCATTCTTTTATACTCGGCCATTTTGGTAATGCTGCTGAGACTGGTCGTCCAGTTGAATTGCGGGAGGACTATTTTTTGCCAGAGCCAGGCCGTGAGTGAATCAAAATCATTCGCCTCCATTTTCTCCTGTAGCATGGTTGTCACCGCTAGCCGCTGGTTCTCAGTTGGCAGCAATTGGTAGTCGGTACAAAGGAGGGCAATGCTCTTCCCCATTTTGAGGATTTCGACCATCGGGATGAGCTTCTTGACGGTCTGCCCGATGCTGTCGGCCAATGTTGGAATAGGAAAGGGGTCTTGACAGTCCAGGTCGGCCGTGTAGTCGATCTCGAAGCCCGGCATCGTGATGATGTGGTTTGATATGCTTATAAACTTTTAACGTAACTCTTGGTGTTGATGATGCAGTGAAGAATGGGATTCCAAATCGTGGTTCAAGCGTCACGCAATTTAAACTGCGGGTGGGTGGTTCCGAGTTGACTTGCAAGCAGGAGCCACCTCCATCGGAATTTCGAGAAGGCAGACGCTCCGAACACTGGGGTCTGAGCCCGCTGTTCTTGCCAAAACTTTTGGGCCTCCATTCCAGGTAACATCATTTATTCTCAATGGGCGTTGTCGTGGCGCCTGCGACCGAATCGTGCCTTATCAATCGAGCTATGTTGTGTATATATATTTCATTATTATTCAGGTTATTTTTTTTCCGGTTATGCCCGATAACGCTCAGAATCAACAACGATTTATTCTCAATGTTCTCCTTTACCACCAGACCTACTTCTCCTATACTACCCTCTCTCCAATTACTCAAAGTAAATTTTTAACCTCTCCTACAGCAACTATCTATGTGCTCCCATACACCTATCAGAATTACTCTCTTGCGCCGCCATCTACAACTTTGAGTTGCCAAATGACTTCAATTTATGGGTTTAATGGAACGCGGGCGCTTGCTACATGGACATGATCCCCAAACGTTAGTACCGTGAATTTCTTTAGACTTGGCGAGGAATGTGCGGTTTGACGTACTTACCCAACTCCTAACATTTTTGATCTCATCCAGTCTCTAGCTAGCACCAGAGAGCTTCAGCTGCAGAGCACTCACGCGCTCCCGCAGCACCTCCAGGTCATGCTCCACTGCTTTGATAATATGAAGTTGCCTCGTATTTGTGATACCCGGAGGAAGCTGCCGCAACTCGTCCGCCGCAATAGAAACGATATCTACACATCTCCGGAGCTCGACGGGGTCCATCTTCCCGGCGCTGAAATCCCCCTCATCTCT
Source organism: Cladorrhinum sp. PSN259 (assembly GCA_033725935.1). NCBI lineage: Eukaryota > Fungi > Ascomycota > Sordariomycetes > Sordariales > Podosporaceae > Cladorrhinum > Cladorrhinum sp. PSN259. Next base: position 114,384 of record MU867072.1, read on the forward strand.
TACAATCCGAGCCAGGACGGCCCCAACTTTCTCCATGGCTCGAACGAGAACTACCATTTCGGGGTATTTCTCGAGATTTGGGTCGGACACGTGATAGTGAATGTCTCCGGCACGGAAGCCTGCTGGTGCACTCGATGGGGACGGCATGGTGAAGGAGATTATTGTAGCAGGCAGTATGGTTTAGTGCTGTGAAGAATGCGAGGTAGAAGTCTGTATGACGTGAAAGAAGAAGATGGGATATTGACCAGAAAATATAATTGAATATTGTGAAGAATTTGATGTCGCACTTGTGATCGTTGCGTGAGATGTCCAAGTCAAAAGAAACTATTCGGCTGTCAAGGAGGGCTCATTATATAGTCGTAAAAGATTTTTGCAAAATATCGCAGAGAATAAACAGCATAAAGTTCTGCAGAAAGTGGGACCTGACTTATAAGATTCAGATGAAGAATGGACCGGAGGAGCTTTTAGGTTCGATAATTTGCAAAGCAAGTGGAGTGGGAAAGAAGATTTGAGGATTTTTAAATAGATCGGACCAGCCAGTCTCATTGTGTATTTTCCTGCCCAGAACTTAAATTCCCTCCGCTGCTCTGCAGCATGGAGACACCGAGGCAGCGAGCCCCGTTATACCTTCATCCCATAAGATAACTGTCACAAAATCGAGTAGCATTGAGTCATCGTCAAAATAATCCATAATATGACAGGTTAGACGTATAGAAGGCAAATCGGTGCGATGCCGCTGGCAGCTGATCAAGCTGTGGAAAGTGAGGCAACACATCTTAAAGCTTTCCAATTGCTATGTATCACGTCTTTTCAACATGACGAGCGTCCCCTTTTCATGGCGCCAAGAGTAAACACCCGAATAAGACCCACTCTCACCGGTCTGCCGTGCCGTCTGCAGGATTCCGGCGGCGGATGAATATCGGTGCGACAAGTCTCGGCGTGCCATGCATCGGGATACAATTCCTCCGGCCGGGAGATAGATAAAAAGGCCATGACCAAGATCTTCCAATCTGGTCTAAAAGTTCACCAAACACCAAAACCATAACATCAACATCGACTCATAGTCAAAACACCTTTCAACATGTCTTCTTCCGAGTCTCCTGCCACCAAACCATCGGTCCTCATCATCGGCGCGACAGGTTACCTTGGCTCCTCCTTGGCCACAACATTCCTCCGCTCCTCACTTGTACCCAATGTCTACGCTCTCATCCGTCGTCCCTCCCAATTCAACCCCCTCGCAGCGAAGGAAATCACACCAATTCTGGCCCCCCTCTCTCCCCTCAAACCTGCCCTTGAAACAATCTTGTCTCACTCCAAAACATGGGACATCATAGTTACCGCCACGGAACCATCCCGGGCCGATACAACCCACTGGGAAGACCTCATCTCCCTCCTCAAATCCCTATCTTCTCACTCCATCTCCAACGGCAATATCAAACCCCTGATCCTTTTCAGCTCAGGCTGCAAAGACTACGGCAGCACCTTACTCCACTCTCACCCTTCCCTCCAACCGCACACAGAGGACTCACCCATCGTCCTACATCCAATCATCAGAGGTCGCACAGAAGCCGGCCTCTCAGTCTTCAACGACAAGGATCTAGACGCCACAGTGATAAGGGCGACGCCCATATACGGGTACAGCAATTCGTACTACGGTCCCGGTTTCGAGTACGTCTCCGCCTTCAAGGCGTCAGGCCAGGAGACACTAAAGTTCACGCACGACAAAAACACAATAATCCACGGACTTCACGTTGACGATTGCGCCGAGGGCTATCTGGCGCTTGCTCTCGCGGGGTTGGACGACACCAAGAGAAAGGAAGTGGTTGGGCAGGTATTCAACATCTCTGGAGAGAAGTATGAAACTCTGGAAGAAATTGGGCACGCCTTTGTGAGGGAGTACGGGTTTGAAGGTGGTGTAACCTTTAGCGTTGGCGCCGAGGAGATACCGGAGGGTGCGAATGCACAGAGCGTATCACTTGGGTTTGGCTGGAGTCAGTGGGTTTCGAGTGACAAGATAAGGAGGGTTACCGGGTGGAAGGACCGGAGAGGAACCTTTGCAGATGGGTTGAGGGTTTATCGGATGGCGTACGAGGCAAGTGCTGAGACCGGGGTGGAGGATGTTGAGAGGGTTAGGATGAGGATGACCGGGAAATGGGATGAGTGAGATTGTGAGATTGTGTGACACCGGCTTCGGAGAGTTGGGTTGCAGAGTTTTTTTCCAAGTTTCTTGAGTCAATAGTGTTGAGAAATCAAAAGACGGCAGGTTTGAAGTTGGTTGGGTCTTGTTGTCTGTCATGGCTTTCTCTTCCAGGTTTTGTGACGTGTTGGGTGCTGAGTTGCCGGTTCGTGTTTCTTATCTCGACACGAACTCCTGTTTGTTAGAAACGGCAGGGGAGAGGGGAGTCTTTCTTACATATGAAAAATTGAGTTCGTTAGATCCATCCAATCCCACACAGACGGAAAGAACGTTGGTGTTTGAAAAAGTTCCATTCGCTTCTCACAAAAATTCTGAATGGTCGGTTCCAACCTTGTCAATTAAAACAATTTTTTCTCGGGTTCCAATAATCGTCCCTTTTGGCCCTTTGGGTCCTGAATTCCAAGTGCCTTAAATGCGCACTCTCTCACACAATTACTACCTGATTGAAACGCAAGCAATCGACGACCAACAATTTCTCTCCCAGGAGCGATTACGCGCAACATCAATGGCAGGAAATTGTGTTAGGCCAAACCACAGCCAAGCTAGCGACGGGAAAAGAATAGTGCCTGAGCTCCTGGCGGTTGTTTACTGGCTGGCTGAGAGCCACGAAGTGGAATTTACATGCACGACAACGTGTGAGTTGAAGGAGGGGCGAACAGTTGGAGGCCTGTCATTGGTTGAAGCCAGGAACAACGCAGCACCGTGAGAATTTTGGAGATGGCGTTGAAGACATTGCTGCCTCTTGCTTTTGTCTTGTGCAGTTTTAATATCTCGACAGAGATCGCCTCACTTTTCCTTTGCAGAGCAACGAACTTCGATCACATTTTTGACCACAGAAAACTGTGCATCATCAGGGCCCTGCATCACAGATCGCCATTGCTGTATGCGACAACACCGAATTCCCGCATCGCCAACGTTACCGCCAATTGAGATAGCGTACCATCGTCGCAACCCACTTTCGCAACTACGGACCGATAGCATTCGTAAATCTACAGACACAACGAAATGCCAAATTTAGTTTCAATCGACGTATCCGTCACTGACTCTCGAGTCTCCCTCGTCTTCTCCCACCGCGCCGTCGCACAGGCATACGCCTCCTACCTCCGCGCACAAGATTCCGGCCGACCATCGGGCTCTCCCTTCTCCTCACCAGGAGGCTACCACCGCGCGCCACACTTTTCTCCCTCCTCAAAAGAAGTTACCCTCTCCCTTCCACATTTCATCACCTGGTTCATCACCTGCCGCCTTCCCGACGATGAGGACAGTGTAACCTTTACATTCATGGACGTCGACGAGACCGCTGCCAACAGATGGGCGGATAGTATGGTGCTTTTCGAGAGGGTACCCATCAGGAAGGGCGAGGAACATGATGATGGAGTTAAAGAGCTGCATGTCAGGCGGCTCTGGAATAAGGATGTCTTGTTGAAGCGTTTGGAAGACTTGACGCGGGAGAGGAAGATTGCGACCGGGACTATGACTCCTTCGAGGATGAGCCCCGCCAGTTATGGGAGTGGAAAGACAGTTGGTGTCACTGGATCGAGGTATCCCGGGTTTGGCGTAGGGATGATGCCCATGCAGGGCAAGACTGTTGCTGCTGGATTGGGTATTGGAGGGAATAGGAACGCCAACGACATTTGGTGGCAATAACACCTCCACAAAGGGTATGTGATGGGTATATTATGCTTTCCTTTTATTTGTTTCTTTTGTCATGGGCATAGCGGGTGAGAGGCGGTTTCTTGGCCGTTGTTGTCACTGTTAATAATTGTGTACATCTACACAAGCACACCTCGCGATCTAGCGAAAATTTCTTTTGTTTATACTTGGAGAGAGGGCGGGTCTTTGATTGACTGTTTTATACCATGGGCATTGGAGAGGCAGGTTTTGGACGGTTTTTTGCACAAGGATATCATAGCGACGGAGTCGGAGAACAGCACAGAAGAGCTATACATGGCGGTTAAGCATGAATTCAACATTTAACACCTATCACTGATAACCTCTGATCTGTTACCTGCTATCTATTGTGTTATGTAACAACAACTCATTTCACATGACGAACTGAAAGCGACGCATGACTTATCAACATGTGATGCGGTAACAAAGCCTCCGTTCCTATAGAATGAACCATGCCACAGAGGGATTCATCACCAGCATGATACCTAGACACCAGGTCATAATATCAGAGCCAGTTTTCCAGAGGCAGTAATCCATTACCATAACGAAGCCTTCAAGAGACTATGAATCTTTCGAGCGAAGCGAGGACCGGGGGTCTGGGGGCAAGCCCCCAGGTAAGAGCTTCGCTTCACATTCATTGCAAAGCATGAGGAAAGGCAACCTGACAGTCTTGTTATGACTCGGCCACGCATAAAGGATCTGATCGACAATCTTACAAATACGGTATGAATAAATCCCTTTTTCAATGGATTATACTTGGATTGATTAAAAAAACAGATTTCCTCAAGTATATACAAGTATATATATATATATATATAAAATAGTTGCGTATCAATAGGCATCCCGCTGAGATAGATGGGTAGCTTAAGCCAAACTCCTCCTCACATTCCTCCACCAAGATGACTCCTCCCGAGCCGTCCCCGTCCCCGTAATCATACCCATCCCCATCCCGTTCTCTTCATCCGAGTTATCAAAATGTACATGCAGGATTTCATCTTGCTTTGATGGCTCAGAACTAGTACATGTACTACTAAACCCCAGAACCTCATCCAAGAACACCATCAGCTCTCTCAGCGCTTCCTGTTCCCTCTCCCCAAACTCGTTGACTAGTGACTCGGACGGCTGGTACTCCTCTCTTATATCTACCCTGCTGTCGTAGAGCGTTTGTTCCCATTCCGAGAGCACGCTCGTGTACGTATCGGATCGCGCCGATCTCCCGCCGGTCTCGATTATACTTTCGTGCCTCTTTACGCTTTGGATTCCTCTTTGTGGTATTGTGTTGAGTATGTCTTGATCAGGTTCTTGTTGTTGTTGTCGTTGCTGCTGTTGCTGTGACGCTGCCAGTACGTGCTGTTTACTAGACAAGAACATCGACCTCCTGCGCGATGTCGCTGGAGAAGAAGGCGAAACAATAGCATGTGGATTCCGGACGTAGATAGCTGATGAGCGGCGCAACTTGTTGTTTTTTAGTTTAGGCGATGATGATGGTGTTGAAGACATTGGTTGTTGTTGTTGTTGTTGTTGTTGTTGTTGTTGTTGTTGTTGTTGTTGTTGTTGTTGTTGTTGTTGTTGTTGTTGTTGTTGCAACGAAAACCGGTAGTAAGCTTGGAGGGTATTGACGATTTCTCTGTCCAGGATGATGGATTTTGGTGATTCTGTGAGCGGCATGATGATTTTGGGCAGAGATTCCGAAGGAAGTCCTAATCCCGAGTCGGGGTGCTTCCATTCAGGTGTTGGCGTTTGAGGAAAGTCTCCAGGTAGTTCGTGGATTTCGATCACCACTGCTGGTGGTGCTTGTCGATGTTTAGCAGGGATCTTGGGGACCGGTGGAACGTGGTGTGGATGGACTGCTTGAGGTCTGTATACCGGACAGGGGACCCGCTGTTGTTGTTGGACTTGGCCGATTTTTATGTTTGATGAGGATTTACGGAGCGGGATCACGAGCGGTGGCAAGAATTCGGGACGCATCTTGACTTGGGCTCTTGGGAGGATTGGTGATGCGGGTATTGGGACTGATTTGCGTCTGAGTCGACGTAGACCGCCAGGAATGAGCGATGCAGGGATTGAGGATGGTAGGTTGCTGTTGAAGAAGAATGGTTGGCCTGGTTGTGGGTATTGTGGTGATCGATACGAAGGTGGCGTTGCTATATGCATCTCGTAATTTGTTTGTGTTGTTGTTATGGTCGCCATGATGTGGGATGTCTTCAGGAGCTACCAAGATCGTCCCGGAATTGAGTTTTGCACGATGGTTGGATTGCTACGGGTGACCAAAATGAGATTTACGAAGAGGCAACAAAAAAAGAATGCAACGCGGGAATACGAATTATTAAAGTAAGCTTTCTTGCTAGCATTACTAGGAAGTCTGGTGGTGCTTGTGACCAAAAATCAGCCGTTGCGATGGCTTAGATACGGACACCGGCTCATCCTCTTCTCTTGAACTAAATTCGGGACGGACCAAAGCTCACAACGACAGCCTGGACTGAACCCAAGGCTGACGTATGGTGGCTTATTATCGAGAGGATGGAATTCCCTTTGTGCTCCGAGAACGTGGTGCCGAGTTTGTCCAATGGCTGAGTTCGGACAAGTTTATTGTGGGTGCTAAAGGATGGGTGGCTCATCAACCTATCCAACATCTCAGCCCCCAACGAAGTCCGGGAGACAAAGCCGAGGGCTGACGATAATCAACTCCTAAACTTAAACTTCGGGAATCTGTCGATCCGGGTCCGGCTCGAGTAGCCAAAACATTGACCATAAACATCCATCTTGAAACAAAGAGTCGCTATAATATCTCCTATCGTTTGCATTAGTTTCAGCCGTTTTTGACAACTCTCTCATGTTCTTTGATCTCACACCAAGACCTCGGACATGTCAAGGTTCATGATCCAACACGAAGCACAGCCCCTTTTGTTTTGATCAGCAAACCCTAACCCTCGCACTCGTATTACCCATCAGCATCATCTTGCTTTGCCACGGGAACAATTCCATCCCGAGTTTTAGATCCGAGTAGGGAGGCGTGTAAATTCAGAAATACAGAGTATCGGTTCATCCCACGTGTAATTCGCGTGACTGAAGAACTTCCAAGTTAGCCCAATGACAACCTCCAGTTATTACTCCCCATCCCCTCCACCCTGCGAACTCCCTAGACCCAACAACGAACCTATCAATTGCAATCATGAAGCCAAGTCCGCCATTGCAAAGCTTCCTTGAATATTCGTTCTTGATGATGGTCCACACAATCGCTACCAGAAATGGAGAATGGAGCTGATGTACTGCCGGCTTAAAAATGAAGACAACAGTCCAGTTGGTTCCCGGTGTGAGTTCAATGAAGTCGGCATAAATACTTCGTCCACATTTCTAAAAACTATTAGTAGGTGTTCGAAAGGGATAGAACTCAGGCCAGAGAAGTACTCACGCAAGTCCAGCTCAGTCTTTCCCGCCCCGGTTTGAGACTCGGCCGCCATATCTTGTATATGCTGCGAGCCGGAGGTCTTGACAACCCGGGACCGGAGGAACCGAAGGTGCTGAAAGTTAAGAAGAGCATGAAAGACCTCATAGATGACGTCTGTGCCTAGACTGGAGTTTGTCGAAACTGAACTTGCGGATGAAGGACTCTCAGTATTGGACAGGATGGAATCCGTGGCGTCCGTCATCTACGCTATTTAGCTTCCCGACGTGGACGAGGTTTCCCGAGCCCTTTTTCGAACTTTTTGACGGATCGAGTATCCCACTGAGATGTCGCGGCTACTGTTTGAGTTTGTGGATGGCCCCGACTCCGAAGGTTCACCATCGTGGCTCGAAATTTTACGTTCTTCACAGAAATGTCGGACAAGAATTGTTCGTACCTGGATTCTGTGTGGCTAGCCTTGCTGTAAGAGTTGTATCTATCAACAGAGCGGCTGCAAATGAATTCACACATCGGATACCTCTCGAACAACTGATAACGCATCTTTAATCGAGAACTTGTGAATTGAGCTGTTCGTCATGGAGAACTGTCAAGCTAAAGGAGGCCTGATTTATATCGTCGACGATAACGCCTATCCGTGAGGGGTATTCGTGAGAATCTGGTCGCCTTTCAGCACAACTAACTACAAGGCAAATCATCAGCTTGACTCTCCACTCGGGAACTGGTGGCCATGACTGTATTGCGAAACAAATGGAAACCCGAAATGGCGTGCAGTAAAGTATTCACGACTTTCATCATCAGGATGATGTTGCAAGGGAGTGGGGTTTGAGGTCCAGGGCAGTCTGGTGACGACAGGGATTGTTAGCAGTATCTTCGGGGACTGACCGCCAAACTTGGGCGCCACAAAACACCAATTAGACTTTTAGAATATCGCCATAATCCACCACCATAAGCGCCGGAGCGTTGCTGAGATACAACACCATGGGGCATGTCACGACCAAGCGCTCAGCGCACCTAGCGGGCGGCTAACAGAATATGCTTGTACTTAGATTCGCACTTACCCAGCGAATACATATAGAGGCAATCTCCAGGTTAATGGAAAGCTCAACCAGACAGACAGTTTATGCTCCAGACATTTCCTCCGAATTACTTCAGCTTTTCCAAAATTGAATGCACTGCCAAAGTCCGAGCATCTCCAAAAATGACAACTGATACGAAAGACGTCAAAATCGAGTTTGACCGCCTGCTCGAGAGCATCAGACGGAAGAACTACAAGGGCCAATGCTTCTATCATCCTGTCGACGACGTCAAAAGCTGGATGGTTACTTCTAGGGGTGCTAACGGACCCTCGAACGCAGCTTATCTTCTCGATCTCGTCTCACATCCCAGGAAATTCCTAAAAACTAGCCCGGAAGCCATTCGAAACGCGCTGATTGTCTTTGCAATTCTTTTGCGCATTGATTGCGGCCATCTGGTGCACATTTTTCAGCACTACGTTCTTGACGACTTTCTTAATGCGCCGATACCGACCGACCGTCTGATGAGTGATCTGCACGAGTCTCGTCTCAAGTATCCATCCGATGTTCTCGACCGATTTGACGAGGAAAGATGGGCATTTTGTGCGGCAAATATGCAAGACATGTATTATGAGACGAAGATCTTTGAGGGCGGTCGTTGGATAATGCCGTTTTGTAAACAAGAGGAAGTGAAGCGGGAACATGGCGCTGTGGTCTTTAGAGCCCTGGTCCAGAAGGATTTGGTCTCCAACAAGGTCCAGGAGTTGATGGAGGGCACCTGCGAGTTCTTCGACGAGGACTTCGGCTCGGTATGTTACAGCATCCAAACTTTCTTGAGTTCTCGTTCGCTTCTAATTTGCGCCCAAACCAAAGTGTTTTCAGTTCGCGATCAAGTCGTACCCTGCCGACGCCTACAAACTCTACCAGGATGAGGTCAAGAACTACAGAGCTATTGGTAAGACCATGCCTGGAGTATTGAAATACTTTGGAGCGTACGAACATCAAGGGTTCCCTAGTGGCCAAACTGGACTGCAAACCGCATTCAACATTGTCCTTGAGTTTGCCGATCATTAATGGGAGCTGTGGGGCTAGACAACCGTTGCTATTTACCAACCGTTGTTTATTTCCATATAGTTGGACCAAAAGTAACCGTTAGAAATGGCTTAATCGTTGGAAATCAGCCAATCGTTGGTGTTTATAAATAGTTGTTTTCTAAGCAATTACCGCATATTATGGGGTATTTGTGGGATTTTTATGGGGGTTTCTGTAGCTATGAGCCTTCTTTTATTTACTTCTACCTGACCTGCCTAGCAACCTACCTACCTGGTAACCTGTTTGTCTACCTACCTGCCTGCCACTAAGCTAGCTAGCCATCCACCATAATATTCATCACCTTGCCTGCGTGCCTTTCTGCCGTGTGTGTGGGTGTGGGCTGGTGTGGCCGGGCGCGTCCTGCCCTCTGGGAATGCCCTCATCCACTTGCACTCTGGCCTGGCCTGGCCTACTTTAGACCTTAGTTCGGCCGACAATTCCAAGGCTAGTAAACCTTACTTTGTTTATTTACTTCCCACCAACGGTTAACTCAAATCCAACGGTTAAAAATAAGCAAAACAGTCAACGGCTTTTTTATACAGGTAAAGGCGTTGTAAAACAGTCGTAGATATATAACTGTTAAATAAACCTTCAAATTCCCATTAATGATGTGACCCTCGAGGATTATCTTGCGGCAAGCGATGCGCCTACACGGGAATCGGAAGTGATTGAGGTTTACCAAGGCATTCTCAGCGTTGCAAAACCCCTTAAGTCGTTACACAATTTCGACTGCCCACATCGGGAGGGTAACACACCGCGGTTTCATGGGTTTGTTCTCCCACCAAAAGCCATCGCAAAGGTGTGATATGACAGCCATTGACCATCAGGCAGGTGCCATGGATCCGTCGAGACAAACACGATATTTTACACCAACGGACAGTTTAAACTTGGCGGGTTTTCTGTATCTCAGTTCGAATCTGACGCAGGAGACCCTAACCAGAGACCATCATCGACGGAATTGGTGGAGGAGATGCAGAGAATTATGAAGGAATGAGCAGAGAAGAAATGAGAAGATGGCCGGGATATATTAATTATAGTATGATATCAATTCCACTTGTCGATTCCGCTTGAAACACTTTTACCATGAGCTCCAGGGTTGCTCAGAGGCAACAACTCCGCTGCTGTCGATGTTGCAGCTCTTCGCCGCTCTCGCAGCCAACTTGGGATTATCGTGGATATGGAACCAGCAGCAACGCCCTGCGGCTCATCAGAGCTCCTCGACGTCCATTTGTTTCCGGCCCAGGCTGCTAGCAGGGTCAGCACTGTCAGTGGCACTGTCACCTGGAGCCAGCGTTCCATGGCCATCTTTGAGTATTTCCCGTCCGGGTAGTTGTCTTCTTGATACTTTATGATATCCGTGCTGAAGAATGTCGAGACGAACGTGGCAGGTAAGTAGACCAATGTCACAAGTGTCACAATTCGCACCATGATGGTATCCTCCTCCATGTTCTTGTTCAGCCTGTGCATTCTCGCAGCGGCATCGTCTTCGCGATACAGTTTGATCTGCAAAAGGGGGCACGACGGTTATCAGCATATATACGTATTCACCAAACGTTTCGAGGCCCACTCACCAGCTCTTTACGGTCTGCTGAAACCTTCACCAACGCGTGGCACCGCCCAATGATGTTCCTCAGCTCGCTTTTCATGGCGTCCAGCTGGTTGATGAAGTCAGTGATTTCGCCCGCGCAGGCTTTGCGGTGTGGAAACCGCTTGTCTTGAGCCAGACCTCGATAAACACCCTGCAGGGAGGAAATAACTTCGAGGTTCCCTTCGAGCACTACGATCGCCTCACTGGCTAATTCTTCCCACACCTGCATCCTGCGAATGTCGCTGGGCTGGTAGTGCCTAGGGCTGTTGCCTTTCTCCCAGGGACCGAGCATGGCCATTCCGCTTTCCTTCTCCACCGACTCTTCCAGCCATCTGATATACCCTCGCCAATCTTCAGAGGACCAACGGAAGAACAACACGTGCGGTGAGAGGCTGGATGCAAAACACTCCTCGGGTGTACCAAAAGCCATATCCTCTGGCCGACCGTGGGGACTCGTCAGCTCCTGGTACCTTTGATATATGTCCAGGCCCCCTTTCGTCACTATCCAGAGAGTCCTTCCTGTCACAATATCATATCGATGATAGAACGCGGCGTTCCTTATGCGCCATTCGTCGGAATCTACCTTTGTCACCCCCTTCAGGTTGTAAACCAACTCGAACTGCTGGCCAGACCTTCCCAGATCACCGAGCACAAGCGATGGCGGAGGCTTCTTGAGAGCTTCTTGTCGCCGAAATCCGCTGAAACGCATATCACGAGCAGTAACCTGATTGCCAAACAACATTATAAAGTCAAGGTACTCGGGCATAACCTGGTGGAACGAGAGTATCATTGCCAGCATAGACCGTGTGATTTGCAGTCGGTGCCGGGAAGACGATCCATATATATATCTACAAGTCTCGCCGTCAGCGGTCATCACATTTTGACGGGGGGCATAGTAGTTTTATTCACATGAATCGGGACTTTGGGTCAAGCTTACTCATGACCAAAGTTTCCTCTTTGGGATTATTTGGGTCGAGAGCCTTCTCAATCCCCAGCCATGCCCACATCTTCTTCTCAGAGTGCGCTTTCAGCTTAGATACCTCGCCTTGAGCCGATGGGTGTCAGTCAATGAGATGGTATGTGCGCACCGTGACTCGGATCACAATACCTTGAGCCTTTCCTTCCGCTCCAAAATCCCGAAAACAAACTTCGACCTCATTCTCTGACGAGACAAACAAATCAGAATCGATGGTTTTGAGTTCGTCGTGATATGCCGCCAGAGTGCTGGGGCTCATGCCAGCAGTTCTCCGTTGCACATTTCGTGGATAATTCATCCATTGGGCGCAAGATCTTTGGAATCCATCTGGAAGTTGCTTTGACGAGGTTAACGCAGGTATCGGCACGGCGCTTTGTCCAGAAGTCGCCATGACGATGGATTCGTCCAAGCGGTCAGGTTGAGAGACTACTACATTGGCCCAGCGCGCGGGCGGTTGAGCCGATAGAGACATTGTTAGTCTAAAGCTCCTGTGAAACTGCCTTCTGGAAAGCCTCCAACGAGGCTGTGCAGGGGGTTACCAGACCTCGCGGCCCGGCCACGGGGCACACACACTGTGGCACTGTGCGCAAGTGAGCAGAGGCTTGCATCATCCAGTGACGTGACATGGCACATTGGGGCTCTCGAGCGAGCGAGTCTCTCTTCAATTGGCCTATTTGGAAACCCGCTAAATAACTAACCGCCATCCATCCACAGGTCTCTTGGTGCGACCTCAGTTCTCCAACCCCGCTTCCCACATTGATCTGCCAAGAGGATGTTGCCTAGCCAAACAACCCACTGCAAGTTGAGTTCACGATTCAGGCTCTGGCGAGGAGGATTGCCCCCGCACAAAAGCCCGTTTGCGCAGATTAGAAATTTCTCTGCGGTGCTCCTAGGGGAGCAAAAAAAACATGCCTTCCGGTCAGATACAGGTTTGATGCGTCTCGTTCACTTCGAATTAGGGTACTCACCTCGCTCAACCCTGGATATGGCAGCTCAAACATGTATCTATCTTTTTCCTTTTCCCCCAACAAAACACCAATCTTTAGCCCGCGCACGCGCACAAAACGCAGCATTGAAAGTCAAGGAAGGTTCTCACCACATGCCGCACGAAGGTCCGGCCTGGCCAGCGGTCCAACAAGAATTTGTGCAGATCTTCCCAATCGAGGTCATAAGTCGGATATGAGTCTGGGATTACTTCTGGCGTTTGTGGCTGCTCGTTGTTGTTTGGCTGGGAGGAAGAGGAGGACCGGCTGGATCCCCAGTTGCTAAATTTGCGCAGTGACGTCCTTTGTGATTTCCAGTCACCGGCAGACTCATTCGTCCGGTTTCTTCCCCATGATGGGCGAGCCCGTGGGGGGTTTTCATCCGTCATGATGGCCAAAAGGATATTTGCGCAACACAGCGAGGGCCAAAAAATAAAAATATAAAAAATAAAAAATGACAACGATGACAAAAAAACCGAGGTAGGAGAAATTCGACTCTTTTGTCTGATGAACGAGCACGAGATCAGGCGGATATGGACTTGATGACCTCTAAGCCTTCCATCGGAAACGAGGTGAAGGGCTACAAGCCAATATATGTGTTGAGGGGCCTCCCAAATGTTAGAGCTAATGCCTCACCGTCATACATAGCACGCTCGCCTTTCTCTGTTGGGTGGCTTCTCAGTGGCTGGTCTGATACACTTGTGTGAGCTACTGCCATCCTTGTTAGGAAATGCCCAACCCCCGGTTGGGAAGAGTGATGCCCAATTATTTTCCCAGAGTGTTACACAGCCGAACCGAAGTCGCTACGTGTGTGTGGCTGTGGGTTGAGAGGGCTCTTCTTTGGGTCCAAATTTCCAAATCTCGTCATTCTTTGCCGAAGCGCTGTCTGTCTTGTAAGGCGCGGTCGACCAACCGGACGAATAGTTTTTGAGGATCTGTGACATCGCTGCCGTGAACCCGGGGAGATGCCCCTTGTTCCCCGCAGGACGGGCCGGGCCCTGTCCCCGCTCCCCACTTCCCGTTTCTCCAGATCCGGTCCAAAGCGCTTTCGGTTCGCGATCAAGTCATAATTACCCTACCAAAGCCTATCGGAATGAGCCCGGGACCACCTACGTTGTTGGAGCAAGCCCAGGTCTACACAGGCTCATGTCCACCAACGAAAAACGTGAAAGTGGCTAACACAGCACCATGGATATAGCTCAGAAGTTACAGGCCGAGCACCTTGATGGCCACACCCCTAAACACTCTGGGACACACCACACACTCTCCCCTACCGTAACCTGTAACCAGTCGGGCCCTTATATATCACATCCAAATCATCAACTTCCAACAGCCCCCAGACGGGCAAATAGCCCAAATGTCTGGGGGCGACCACGCCAACCCCCCTCGCACTCGAGTGCGAGGTCCCCCGTTCGAATCCTCGGCCGACCCACGGAGTAAAAGCACCGAATGCTTTTCGTACCCGGGCACCTTCCCTCAAAACATGAGGGGAGCTGCCCGGTTATCTTTTGTCTTTTTTTCGACAATTTTTTGTTTTATATAATTCTTATTCTTCTTAATGGCTGCACGCATGATCAGCGACAAGACAAGATTGAGCAGAAACAAGCACGGATGGGATCTTCCTGTTCTCTTCAGTAGTGCTAGGGACAATAAATAGCTTTGAACCAGATCTTACCTTTAGGTGCAAGCCAATATATGAGCATATGAACTTAACAGAGGATGGTCCCGGCGAACCCTCGACCACGGTCCATCTTTGACCAAGAGTTATTCTTGTTTAACTTTGAGCGTTATCGGGCATAACCGAAAAACAATAAAAATAAAACAATAAGGCCAAAGCAATTATGGGGTCATAATTCCAATCCACTTTGCGCAATGCATGTCACATGATTATCACATCACCACATGATATGGCTCACTTCAAGTTGAACTATCTGTCTGCCACGACTCAGACCTGGTCGCGCGCGCGCGCCACTGACGACGCCCACAACCAAGATCTCTGGATGCCTTCAACGGTTGCCAGATGCGGTGATAAGGCCAGCTGCGAAAGCATTTGCTCTGGCCGCACACAGCCAGAACCACACTAGGCAAACCTTCTCCAACTTCAAGTTCAAACTCTTTCCTCCCATCCATCATCTTCCTTCAACAAGACAACCTCCGGGCAAGCAAGTCGCGAGAGACCCGTACCCGTAAATCCTGTTTCTTCGAAACAAAGTGGTCAGTTCATCTACTGTGTTCGTGAGAGGGCCCTGTCCCCATCCAGCTAACAGAACCTTGCCTTGCAGTCTGAACCAACCAATCGACCAAGAGTTATCAACTCTTCGAGAAAAAGCACTTGGCCCGCTTCAGAAGTCGATGACGCTTCTGATGGGATCCAAGGTTCAAGCCACTCCAGAACGTTGAGATTTCGAACTTCCCCCGAAGCCCGGGACTTAAGGACCTCGTCTCATTCAGCATCACTTCGGCATCACCTCCCTCCTCCTTCACAGCTCTTTCCCTTGTCGGAACAAGATGTCATTCCTCCACGATCCCCCCGTAGGCAGTCAAATCCCAGACTGGTTCTCCCCCATAGCGCATCGCTACATATCCGGCTTCACCCTGGCAGAATTCCACGACATCATCTCGAGCCTCTTGCGATACACCACCGGCAACTGCACGGACGACTATATCGACAATAACAACAACGACACGAAATACAGAAAAAATACCGGCCGTTTTTCGGTTCCCAAACACGTATTCGACAAAGTACACGATTCTCTCTATCACTTGACTCGCGAGCAATTCAAGCAGTTACTCTGCAACTTGGTCGGGTACTTCCCGCGCATGGAGTCGGCGATAACGGAATTGGCAAAGTGGGAAGCAACTGGATCGGGCACGCCGCCGTTCCTTCCGACGGTCTTTGGTATGGTTTCTTTTTTTCCTTTTTTTTTCTTCTTGGGGGGGGGGTGGGGGGGGGGGGGGGGGGGGGGGGGGGGGGCGGGG
>MU867072.1:130298-162820 GCA_033725935.1 Cladorrhinum sp. PSN259
GGGGTTACTTGTTGGGTTTTTTTTTTTTTTTTTTATTTATAATTCCTTTTTTTTTTTTTCCCGTTTTTTTTTTTTTTTTTTTTTTTTTTTTTTTTTTTTTTGCCCCCCCCCCCCCCCCCCCCCCCCACAAACCACTTCTCTATACCTTTACCTTACTTTATTTTTACTTTTACTAAAAAATCAAATGATGTAGGTCCAAGTCCTATATACCCTTACGACCCTGTGGTCTTTCCAGGTTCCACTCCCGACAAAGCAGGACCGTTCCTAGAGATTTACCATACCGTCATAGAACAACAACGACAACAACAACGACAACGACAACAACAAGTTATCACAGCCGGCAAAAAGAAGAAGAAAAACAAGGTACACGTGGTCGAAGAAGTGAACGAGGAGTGGTGTGACGTCAAATGGGCTTACAATGAGCATAAAGATGACAAACGGGAAGTGATCGCGTTCGGGTTCGTACTGGTTGACGAAAAAGCAGAAGAAGAACTGGTTGAAGGGGAATGGCAAAAGAGGGCCTGGTTCGAGGATGTCAAGCGGATGACGGAGGAGGCAAGAAGGAAGATGAAGGAGAGGAAAGATGAAGAAGAAATCAGGTGGGGGCGGGGGGGTATGTCACGGTGTGTCTCGAGGAATACACTAGATGATTTCTTTAAATTTCAGGTTTGATTTTGGGGATTTGTTTTTTTTAATTTTTAATTTATTTATTCTTGTAAATTGGAGTTTTTGCAGAGCTGAAAGAAGACTTTCAAGGCTGGAAAGTGAGGAAACGGACGGAGAGAAACGGAAAGGGACATGAGATAGATGATAGCGGGGATGGGAAAATGCGGTGTGTGTGTGTGTGTGTTGGTGAATAGGCACGCGGGACGGTCCTTCTGGGGTTTGGTTGTCATTGTGGGTTTTCTGGATTTACGGAAGCTTATATAAGTAAATTAAGGTAGTAAGAGTTTTGGGAGATGGCGTACAGCAAATTTGGGAATAGCTTCTTCACATTCAACCTCCCCAACCCCCACCACGACCAAACAACCACTCCTCCCGATGCCGTGTGATGCAAGTCTCCTCCTTCACCCTTCCACCCTTCCACACATCAATCGATACGATCAACACAGCAAACCCATTACATTCCATTCTCACTCCCCTACGGCCCAGACTCAACACCTTCAACTGCTATTTAACATATCTCCCTCATCAACTTCTTCCCCCCACCAAATGTGTTACTCAATTGCTCAAGTTTGAGCAAGTTTCCATGCACCCCCTGGTCCGAGTTCCCCCCTCAATCCCTGTTAACCCATCACACCCGCCTGCAGTGTTCTGGCCCATGCTCTTGGCATTGAATGTCTCGACGAATCAGAGGGCCCCAAAAGGGATAGGTTTTACTGAATTGGGAAGGTTGGGTGGTCTGCTCAGTGCGGGAAAGTTGGATGGGCACTGCGGGGTATGGAGCCCCTTCCCACTCAAGCATTTGGGGTAAAGCTTTTTTTTCTTCTTACCCATTCCCCTGGACCATTCGCTTACAAGCAACCAACCCATGGGACTGGGACACACACACACACACGCAGGGAAATCAAGATGTGGTGGTACGGTGGTTACTAGCTAGTAAACTTGCTCAATTGGCGTCTGTATTTCACACGACGCTAGCGATTTTCTACTCTATCAATCCCATTGCAGAGCCGCGATTTGTCTTCCCCCAGGACAGACAGGGCAACAGGGGTGGGTGGTATTGTAACCATGAGAAAGAAGCTCAAGCTCTTCACACCGCGATGTTGTGAGACGGCAAAAGGAAAACGTGGGGTTATAAATAAGCTTCCTCCTGCTGTTGCTTTCCCTCCCAAATTGAAACTTTGTTTGCTTTCCATCCAGTCTCCCAAATCTCCGTGCCATTGCTCCCGGCAAGCGACAGTTTAAAGAAATCACCTGGCTCCCCTCTCTTCCATCGAAAACAGTCCTCCTTGAAACATACTGCATCTTCCAAAATGGCCGGCCTCGCCACCATCCTCCTCCTGGCCACAGCTCAGCTGGCAACCGCACACTTCGGTCTCGAGTACCCAACATGGCGAGACAACACACTCAGTGCTGGCGCCAATAGTAACTACTCTCAATACACATGGCCATGTGAGTTCCTTTCCTGTCCTTTCTTCCTCTTCCGTCCAAAGAACAAATAGACTGATATGATCCTCCCAAAAACAGGTGCCGGCGTACCGGGAAATAACGGCAACCGAACCGACTGGCCCCTGACCGGTGGCAGCATCAAGCTCGACCTCCACCACAAATGGACTTATCTGTTCATCAACCTCGGTATCGGCGAGAATGTGTCCAATTTCAACGTCAGCTTGACAAACCCCTTTTGGAACTCCACCGGCAACGGCACCCTTTGCGTTCCCAAGCTCACACTCCCCGCCAACCTCCCCATCCAGGATGGAACTCTCGCGAGTATCCAGGTTGTGACGATTGGAGAGACCGGCAACGCGCTTTACAATTGCGCCGACATCACCTTCCGGCAGAGCGCCACCGCATTGGCTGAGGGCGACTGCAAGACATCGGAAGGCATCACGTACGGCAATGTGACAGCAGCAGCGCCAGCGCCAGCGGCGACTCAGAAGAACGCAGCATCATCGCCAACAGCAAGCACGGCTGTCTTGTCAGCGGTTGGCGCAATGACCCTCTTTTTTGTGTTGGGAATGAGCGTATGACCGGCTTGATAACAACCGGAACTGGTTTTTGTTGTACGAAGATTGATGCAACAGAACATGGGCTGTAAATAATATTAATAAATGAACTGAATAAGAGGCAAATGATACCATCCCAGAACTTACCCTTTCTCACCATTCAAATCGCTTCTCGTAACACATGTCGAAACAAGACAAGAACTTGTGCGCATGTGCGTGTGTTTATGAAACTCTGCGAAAAGGCATGGCTATGACTATTGCCGTCGAGATTTTGAGGAAATGTAATCTTTTTTGCGTTTTACTCCTCACTCTCACCTCTCGCCAGTTTTGTCACTAAAGAAGTGGCTGACTATTTCCTTAAGAGTCACTCTCTCCTTCGGGTTCGGGTATAGCATTGCGTGCACGAGCCGCTCAAGCTTGTCATGAGTGTCGAGACCATTGCGGGCGATGGCGACCTCGTTCAGCCATTGCCTCATCTTGGCAACAGCCTCGGATTGCGGGCCGCGATCTCGGGAGTTGAGCTTTGCGATGATCCAGTGGAGGTGGCGGGGATGACGTTGACTGGCTCTAGCATCTGGCCAGCTAATTTTGCCCAGTACATAAAGCATGGTGACTCCCAAGGCCCAGACATCGCTTTGGACGCCGCGCTGCCTGAGACCAATAAACTCGGGCGGCACGTACCATGGAGTACCAGCTGCCACCGGATCTCTTGCCCTAGTGGATAGTCCAAGGTCGCACAGGACTGCCCCACGCTCCCGGCTGTATAGGATATTGCCTGGCTTAATGTCGTTGTGCACCAGGCCTTTGCCGTGAATGTAATGTAAGGCGCTGGCAATGTCGCGAAGAATGCGCAGGCCATCAGACTTGTCACCAGAGAACAGGTCGGTTCCTCCCGTCCTCCAGGTCCCCTTGAAGGTCAGGTCTCGTGCGTCGACATGCTCCATATACAACGACAGATACCGGGCATCTCCACCATACAGCCGTACAATGCTCTTGTGCTCTAGGTTTTCTTGGTACTGGAGCTCACGAAGCCAGATGTCTGCTTGGCGAATCACGTTCTTAGCCATGGCAGCCTCGTTGTTGGTAACAGCGGGTGATCGGGTTTTGAGGACCTTGACAACGATCACACCTTCAGGCACCTTGGAGTGCTCCGCCGTAAAGACAGTGGAGAGACCCGACTGCGCAATCTGATCTCTCTTGGAGATGGCGTATTCATCCAGCTCGGCGCCGCTTGGAAGCTTGATCTTTGGAATATCAACAGTCTCGTCGGCTTCAATGTCCAAAAGGGGGTGACCATTGGATGTGGAAAGCTCTTTGCCCGTGTCGGCTGCGGGCAGCGGAAAGACAAGCGGATTGGTCTTGGCGGGGAGAAACATGATTACCCCATCGCTGTTCTTCTCCTCAAGGTCTGATGATCGCCGCCTCTTCCCCGGGCTAAGAGGATCATCATTATCAGAAACAAATGATCGCTTTCCTGTTACCGTTACCAACTCGTTCTGGGTGGAGGAATCGGATGAGGAGGAAAATGATGGGCCACGAAGTCTGGCTGGTCGTTTTTCGAGGATGCGAAAGTCCAAGACCTCAGTGTCGTCGACTTTGATCCTCCAAGTGCCCGGAGCAAGGGCTCTTGTGAAGTTAGGCTTGAGTTCGTACTGCTCCCCGGGGCTTTCCGGGGGCTGTTTGGATATCCGGTACAGCTTGAATGGTACTTCAGAGCGGTTGACGAGGATTTGGTGATCGCTGGCGGGGTCGTAATAAAGTTCGCACCAGAGTTCGTCAATCTCTCGTTGACCCGGGATCCTGACGGAAAACTTGATGTCTCGGTCCGTCTGAGTCACTGCTAACACATTGTGTTCTGACTCCTCCCCATCTGCCACCTCGGCATGTAATGCCAGCCATTCGCAGTTCTCGCGGCTCCCGGGACTAACAGCGCGGCCCCTCGCCAACGGTCTCATTAAAATGCGGATATCCTTGTCTGTCGGGACTACCAGGTTGTCCAAAGGCACTGTGCTCGAAAACGCTTTGTGTTCCTCCATACGAGCGCGTGCGAGTCGGGCCTGAAAATGCGACTGTGAGAATGGTTGGGTTTTCTGCTCGGAGGCATTCACCTCCGAGTGCTTCGGAGTATCGCCCATTGCAGCTGGTGGGAGCATGTTTTATGACGAAAAAGACGGACAAACTCGACTGAGAAAAGAGCAGAAAACAAGGCTTTATGTCGGAGAAAAGTTGCGCTTCAAAACGAGGTCGGGAATGTAGTTCGCTGGGAAATGAAACTGGGCGGTTGGAAAAAGAGGCAACCAAATCCAGCAGCGCCGCACTGACGAGATATGATATGGATATATGATGAGGGTTTGAGACAAAACGAATGAAAAACAACGAGAAAGAGAAATGAGAAACGAAAATTCCTTAAACGCTGAAAGCAGACAGAAGAGGAAGCAATTCCCTTCGCCGCGATTTCGTCGTCGTGTCGGTGCTAATGGACCATCTTCACTGGATGACCGTTGGAGCGAGTGTCAGATGGACCTGGAGAAAGGTGGAAGAGCAGTGGAGGTTGCGCCCTGCTGATGGACAGACGGGGCCATCAGCCTCACTGGGTGGGAGCTGATTGGAGGAAGAGTCATCGAAGCTCTGCGAAGTGAACAGTCCGGCGGGTGCCTAGCACCGGTCCGCCATGCGTCTCGTGGTACCCTGTTAGTGCAGTAGTTGGCCAAGCCTCTTCCTCGACTTCGAGACGGACAAACAGATGATGTCGAAATCTTTAAAAACTTGGAGTTTTCCCTGTCGAAATTGTCCAGACGTCGACCGTGACTTGGCCATTCACTGCCTTGCTCTTCGGGCCAGTTACCATCGCCTTGCATGCTGGAGTCAGCCGTCCCAGGGCCACGGGTCGGATTCGTGCAGGAGGTCTCATCTGCTAAGGCTCAGGGCAATCCAGTAACAACGAGGCTCTGGTGACTCGTCCAAACCTCCAGCTGACTGGTTGATGAGATGCGCAACTGCCTGGAGCAAAGCAATGGCGGCTGGTGACAGATGATCCTACAGCATTACCGGCCTGGTTGTCGGCTGCTACGGCCTGGCGAGCCTGGTGAACCTGGCTTCCTCCTGATTGGTTTCACTCTCATCGCCTGGTTTTGGTGGGAGAAGGTGAGGATGAGCGCCAGAGGGAGAGGGAGGGCTCATCGGGCCCGACGGCGTCGCACAGGATGAAACATCACGTGAACGTGTGCTCCGGGTGAAGCGGATTTGAACAGATCTGTTTGTGCAAAACGGTTGGATGTCAAGGATGGCGTGTGCATCATAGTAGCAGGAGCTCACACAGAAAACTCGAACGCCTGGATTCATGTTAATTGCACGCCCATGAGAGAAATTCACGTCATACAGTCGCACACCCCACCCGTCAGACTCCCCTCCCCGCGTGTCATCTGGCCGTGAGTCCCGGCGAAAGGCGAAAGGCTGCATCACGAGGTCCATGGTCGTTTTCAGAGGACACCGTGTTAGAGGGCTGATCAGGCAGTCATGCCACAGTCCGATGAGAACCGAGGGAACGAGAATAAGGTTTGTATATTTCAGGTTGCCGGAGGGAGCCGGACAAGAAGCGTAGGTCAATGGACCTTTTGCAAAATGAGCCTTTGGAAATGGAAAGTGACCATCTCAGAGCAAGAGATTTTTTTTCGGAGGGGAAAAATCAAAGATACTTTTGGAAAACCAGGGAACACCAAACGCAGGCAAATTCAGAATGAATGTTGCTCAATCATCATCAAATGATGACAGAAATTGATGCAGCCACCCCCTTCAACATCCCTTCGTTCCATCACATCCCCTCCTTTCCGTTCCTTGGCTGCTCGGGCATCACTAACAAACTGGGCTGATTACGAAAATATGCCTGTGGTACGGTAGCGGCAGCCTGCAGCGTGATTCCATTGGCCAGAGCAGATGCACCGCATTAGCCAGGGGATGGTGATTGGCTAGTAGAGGGGCAAAGCAGCAAGCGGAATGCAGGCTAAGCTGGCTGGGCGCGGCGGTGTCCAGGGAGGGACCCGCTCTTGTGCATCAGTCTAACCCGCTTCGTTGTGCGGTTCTCGGAATCGATTGGCTCGGAAGAGAAAGCACCCCTGCAATGGTTTTACGCTGGACCGAGTTGGCTGCATCCAACGCATCAGCGCTTTTGGCTGCACTTTCCAAACACCTGACGGTCCCCCGACCCTGGGTAACCGACGCTGAGACCCTCATCTGCGACGACTTCCCGCACTCACTTTCCACTTCTCAACACCACATCCCCCCAGAGACTTCCAGAACCAGACCACTGCAATTGCCACCAAAATTTGATCAAAATGTACGGTAACATATCTCACGCTTAGATGGCTTCCAGCATCGACGCCCCAAATCCGCGTCTCTACTACAGCAAACATATTCAGTTTTCGGTTCTCGCCCTTGGTTTACTCTCCCGCTCCAACAACTCCCCCGACTCCTACTCCCTCTCCACAGCTCTCCCACTCCCCGAACCCCCACCACTAGCAGCATCTGCCAGAGAATGGATGATCCAGCCGACGCTTGTTGGAGCTGGCCCCATTGGAAGTTTGGGTTGAGGAAGGAGGATCTCTTCAGCAAGCTCAACGATCAATATAACACGGTGTCGACGCCCATCCTCGACCCCGAGGCGTTCCATCATGATGTTTACGAAATCTCCAACAAGGCAAGCAGCACCGATGAGTTCTACAGGCTCCTCCGAGACCGAAAACAGCAGCGAATTCGCGAACTGAACGAGTCGCTCGAATCTGCAGCTTTCGAGATCGTTGCGAACCCGTCTCTCATCGGTACAGAGCAGTGGCAGCACGCCGTTCAGCTCTTCCGAACGAAGTCTCTCGATTCTCTGGTCCGCTACTTCTCATCATATCTCCCTCCCGATCATCCTTGGTACAAATCCCCGCGCTCGACCTCGTCTACAGGAGTTTGCAGCAGCGTCGAGTGTTCCGACGATTCCTGCGGTTCTCTCCTTGACGATGATGATGGCTTTATCATTACTGATGAGCCCCTGGATTATTCTACATCGATACATCACATTCTCCCCCCCTCTCCTCGATCCATGACGATGTGCTCAGATTCATCTGCCCCATCTCCGATCGATGCTGATCCCTTCGACCTCAATACCTTGACACCAGCTCGTACTGCGTCCTATTCCGAATCCGAGCCGGACTGCTGTGCGCTGTCCGAGCCATATTCACACACTCATATACATGTTCATCATGAGATCACACAACAGCAGTCAGAGACGGAAGGTACTGGTGTTGAAGATGGCATCGCCGCCGCGACGCTTTCTGAGGGCATCCAGAAAGACGAGGATTCGGCAGATGAGACTCCACTGGCTGTCTCAGACGCGTTGGAGACACCGAAGCCCGAGGGACAGTCGTTCTTTGAAAAGAAGCTTCCATTGTCCCATCGACGTCACCGAAGCCTTTCACCATCGCGACCGTACCCTCTTTCTGACTACGAAGTTGACGATCTCATCACGGCACGACGCGACCCACGGAGCGCCACCCGAAGTACACAGCTGTCCAAGTGGAGGAGGGATCAAAGTCCGATGCAGCGGAGGAGAAAAGGACCTGTTGATTCGACGACGCGTATACAGAAGCCTTCAGTTGATGTATCCCGGTCGCGAACGAGAGGACGGAGGTGTTTTGACAACTAGGCATGTGGAGTTTTTTGGCGTTCAGGAGGCTCGTGGACGGGCCCACGATACCCTCTGTACATATGGCTCACGATTTGTACATTCATATTTTGCTTTTATTAATGATGATGTTTACTACAGACGATCCTTACTTTGCTGTTGCCAGTGCAACTTGCGTGTATGGTGATGTAGCTATACCTTTCCCCGCTTTCTTGGCTGGTGGTGTATGGCTTGTGAGTGAAGCTATTCCGGTTCTTTGTGGCTGTCTACTAACGGCTTGGAGCTTGAGCCTCCATTTCTTCCACTCGCCCTCCGTCCATGGATTGGCTATAGCGTTAACATGTCTCTCCTTTCTAATCGCTTTAATGTTTGATCTCTACTAATTCGGTCTCGTCGTAGCGGGGTTTTTCAGCCTTGGCGGCGCATTTTCACAGCCTCGCGGATCTGGCCCCGGACCCCACACCCTCCCAGCTCAAGGCACCCACGCTAACTTTTGACAGGTTTATAGGATGCCTTAACGGATCGGTTCTCTTTCCGAGATTGATCAAGTTGCCTTGCGAAACATGTGCTTTCCATTTTGACCTGTGTGATTGTACATACTTGTGTGTGTAACACCATAATCCTCTGTGGCGATGTAAAATATACTTTCGATATCATGTTACACCGCATTGTACCGTGTCACCGCTGTGCCGTCGTCGCCGTTTAACACGCTTCTTTGCGCAGTAACATGCTTTTCTACCTGGATGCTCAATTGAGGAGTGGCGAGCCTTGTGACAAAAAGACTCGGAAGAGTCACCTCCTACCAAGATGACAACTGCCTAGTAGAATTCCTTTAGTAAAAATCTTTCCATTTTGAAACCTTGCCTTCCTTTTCGAAACTTGGAAGAAAAATCAACCGTCTTAAATCTCATTTGTTTCAAGCTAAGCTCATTATTGATCTGGTGCATTTAACCCAGGCGCGCCAGGGTATCCGTGCTTGTTGTTTAAGTGCTTGCTGTTTAAGTGCTTGCTCCCAGGAACTCTGGGCACGTGCACGCCAAGACCCCGCCAGCTCTTGCTGCGGGGTTTGTATTTGATCGCGGGGTTGCTTAGATAAGCTCAGGAACTTTGCGATGATGCAATCAATTCCATGAATTTCAATGTTCAAAGGCTTTCATTGCGCATGCTTCCCAAAACACATCCATGGCTTGCCGGTACTTTTGAAATCTTGACCTGGGCGACCCCAGTTTGGTGTATAGCTGCGAATACCTACCGGCCTGTTTTCGGCTTGATGCCCTGCAGTTTCATGACTTGAACCTTCCAATTCTGTGAATGCGGGGCATTGGGGATTTATAATAGCCGCTGCTTCAACACAACACTCAACTCCGGCCCTTATTCCCCCCAATCCAATACTTCAATGCACACCCCACCTTCCCAAAGATGGATCGGTAATGGAGGGCGAAGAAAAAAAATAACCTAGGCCATCGGCGCCGATTGCGGGTAAACAATAGATGTCGTCACAATGTCAAAGGCTGTTGCGATCTTGGGGATTTCTCCACAATTGGGGCGGGAGAGGTCTTCCCGTTTCGATGGAAAAAGGGAGCACTGGACGAGAGGAGAGACTGGAGCCCACCCCCCGTCACAGCTGCTGGAGTGCGCTCGCCATCATAAAAACCTCCGACCGCACCTCCACTTACCTTGGTTCCCTCCAACTAATTAATTCCAGAGATTTTCTGCTTTGTGCCCTCTCCCCAGCTTCAATTGATCTTTGATATTTTGTAAAATCGCGTCGCGAAGCAGCACAAAAGCAACCATGTCTGACTCTGTTGTTCCCACCGCCTATGACCCCAAGGGGATGAAGTTCAGATACCTCGGCAACACTGGCCTGCAGGTTTCTCTCTTCTCCCTTGGTGGCTGGCTCACATACGGCGGTACCCAGAAGGGCGAGATTGTCAAGAAGATTCTCAAGACCGCATGGGACCATGGCATTGTATGTCGTTCCGCCTCCCCTCACACAGGCTTCAACTGACAAGAAATGCGCATAGCAAACCTTTGACACCGCCGAGGTCTACGCCAATGGCTCTTCCGAGGTCGAGATGGGCCAAGCCCTCAAAGACCTCGCCTGGCCCCGCGACGAGTATGTCCTCACCACCAAGGTCTTCTTCGGCACTGGGCGCAAGGAGCCCAACACCCGCGGTCTGAGCCGGAAACACATTGTCGAGGGTGTCAAGTCCTCGCTTGCCCGTCTGCAACAGCCCTACGTCGATGTCGTTTTCGCTCACCGCGCCGATCCTACCGTCCCCATGCGCGAAATCGTCGAGGGTTTCACTCAGGTCATTCGCAACCTCAACCTTGCCTACTACTGGGGTACCTCTGAGTGGTCTGCCGCTCAGATCACTGAGGCCATCGGTATCGCTGAGAGATACAACCTGATCGCGCCCGTTGTTGAGCAGCCTCAATACAATGCTTTCCACCGTGAGCGCTTCGAGATTGAGTATGCCGATTTGTTCAAGCACCACGGAATCGGTACCACTATTTGGTCTCCCCTTGCCAGCGGTCTTTTGACCGGCAAGTACAACAATGGCATTCCTGAGGACTCGCGATTTGCGACCAACAAGGCATTCTTTGAGAGCACTGTCAAGGAGTTGCAGTCTGATGCCGGCAAGGCCAAGATTGAGAAGGTGAAGAAGTTGACTGCTGTTGCTGAGCGTCTTGGTGGCAATGCTTCCCAGCTTGCATTGGCATGGGCTGCGTCAAACCCCAATGTCAGCACAGTTATTTTGGGTGCTACCAAGATTGAGCAGTTGGAGGATAACATTAAGGCTTTGGCCTTGTTGGAGAAGCTGACGCCTGAGGTGTTGGAGGAGATTGAGGGTATTTTGGACAATAAGCCTCAGGGTGTCAATACTTTTGGGCGGGAGAGGAAGTTGTAAGATGGTTACATGTTCGGGGTTGTAGACTAGATGAAGTGTATTAGTACTGAAGAGCCTAGAACAAGCAGGAGTGCATGCTTCTCAAATGTCTTTGTTAGTTGTGTAACTGTTGATATTGCCCCTGAGCGTAAGCTGACAGGCAGGAGGAGGGTAAGGGTTGGGTGGGTGACAGTCAGTAGGGGTATGGCAGAGCATGGGGAAGGTTGAGTGCAAGTGCATATTGTCCACTAATTATTATTATTCCTAGACATTATCTGATGGGTTAATAGTTCCACCAGTTCTCATTGCAACGAGCCATTGAAAGTCCTAATACATATATCATCCTTCCATCATCATAACCTTTCAATGGCACATGCGTTTCCATTCTATTCCAACACCCTTCCATACCGTACACCGCTCCATACCTATTGTACACAGACTCATTTCCGTCGTTACCCTCAACGACAACTGACCATCAAACTTTGGTAACAATGGTTGAAGGTGAGGGCGTAGGAGAAGGGTATGCCCCTTCCACATCGTACACCATTCTATATCGTACACATTTCCATATCATACACTTCTTTTCGTTCACTCTTCGTCATCAATGACGCCTACCTGACCACCATCAACTTGGCGTGTCAAATTGTAAGATGATGGCGGAGGAGAAGGGTCCATCGTAAACATTCATCCTTTCGACTGTTGCCATCCACGACAACTTCCAAGCAGCCATGAAGTGATGTGGAAGTTAAGGCGAAGGTGGAGGAGAAGGGTATGATGGCCTCGGTGTTTGCCTACGCGCAGGCTGCGGCGAAAGGGGAGGAGAAGGGTAATATGGTGCCTCTGCGGCCTGGGATAAGGCATCAAACACAGGAGAGTTTGGTGGCGTGGGGGGTGGTGAGGGGCCCGAGGCGGGGCGAGGGGCAGATTGGGACTGGGGCTGTCCGGAAGCGGCAGCCAGGCCAGAGACGAGAGCAGTCTTGTCGAGCGGAGAGGTATCATCGTTGTCGTTGTCGTTGTCGTTGTCGTTGTCGTTGTCGTTCCAGGATTCATGCCAGTCTTTGTCGTCATCTTCCTCCCCGTCATTCCAAGACTCATCCCAGTCCACTTCTTCTTCTTCTTCTTCGCCATCATCCTCCTCCTCTTCATCGGCCATCTCAACCGCGTCCACCATCTCCTCGTCAATATCAAACATCTTAGCATGATCCGAGTCAAGCTCGAATGATAATGCTTCGTTGATGTCTGACATGTCGACGTCAGGGGCAGTCTCAGTGCCCAACGTGAGAGAAGCAATGCCCGGGACGAGCAAAGCTTCGGAATCGGGCGCCGGCTCGTCGACACCCATGTTCGGGTTGGGCACGGGCGGGGGCGTGCCGGCCGCGGACGGAGTCGTCCCTGGTGCGGACACGGCGAGCAGAAGAGGGTTCTAGTACACGAAGCCAGACATTGAGTGTGTGCGTGCGTGCGGATGTGTTTGTGTGTTGTGGGGTACGAGAAAAGAAAAGTGAAAAATTGATTTTGACTGAGAAATAAAAGGAAAGACAGAAAGAAATTCAGTCAAGTTATAGCAAAACTGGAGTATTAGAGAAAGGTTCACTTGACTTTTTGGTGGGGACTGGGGGCATGAAAAAGCATGGGTTTGGAGTTTTAATTCGGACTTTTTTTTGTCAAGATTTTCCATGTCAGAAACCTAAAGGTTAGAAATCATCGTGTTGAAAACTCAGATTACCCTACCTACCTAATTTACTTCTTGATAGGTATGCAAAAAGGCTTTGTTGGGGAGAATTGTGGCGCTCATTATGCTAAAATCATAACGCCCCCCTGAACTATGAACCGACCATTCTGACTTGGAACTTTGACGCCAGCTCCGAGTGAATCCCCATGGTCATGGACATATCGGTGTGCACGTGAGCGGGAGACTGCAAGTGTAGCTGTGGCTTTCAGCAACTGTCGCCAAAGGTTTGTTAGTACCTCAGTGCTGTATATATGTAGGTACGGAAGACGTCAAGAGCAATAATCCAAAGCTTACCTCTGCCGGCAATACTGTCCAACCTGGCTGGCTTGGTGCACTGAGATTTGGTGGATCGGGAACGGGACGATCAATTCTTGACCTGTTTTATGTAGCGAGAGGTAAAGGCAATGGTTGTTGAAGCTGTCTCATCATCTCAAGGGCATCTGACAGGGCAGATTGTAGATGATGCAACCAAAGCGAAGGCACTAGCTGCTGTTATTTGGATGAGAAAAGAATTCGGCGGAAGGGCTCGCAGAAGTTTACTCTAAAGACATCGCTGCAGCAACCAGTAAGTGTTTTCATCCGATCTGGGAGCTCCGAGTGGATCTAAAAGAGGTACCTAAGTCGCGAATTTCGCTGCATACAATAGGTACTCGCCCTGCCTGGATCAGAATTCACTTTTTCAGGTATATATAGTGCAGCCAAAATCTATTACAGCAGCCACAACCTTCACCTCGACCACCGCATCTCGAGAATTCAGGTCCTCCTTCACATTCTTCGTCAACCAAGAAACATAGGTACTACCCCTCCTCAACCGCATCGCATTAGCGACTTCATCTCACACTTACCACACAGACAACCGCTCCCTTCCTAATTCAAAATGCCGCCGAATGTGGACGCAGAGTGGAACGCATTCTTGATCACCACGGCGGCAGCCTCAAGCAGCGCTCAAGCTCAACAGCAAACCGCAGAGACGGCGGCAGCGCCCAAGCAAAGCCTCGAGGACCTCATCAAAGCCCAGCTCTATCGCACCGCAATGATGGAAGCACAGCTAACACTGCTCCACGCCAACTGTGAGGCCGCAGGCTCGCAGATGGCCTACGTCAAGGCGTCCCTCAAGGAGGTGGAGGAGAGAGCTCAGGAGCGCGACGAGGCCATCGCCAAGTTGCAGACCAGCTTGAAGGAGTTTGAGGAGAAATGGGCCGAGATGACCACGGAGTTGCACCTCGCACTTGAAGGAGTTCGCAAGCTTCACTACAAGCAGATGAAGCGGAACGGTCTGGTCTCGGCGGAGGATAAGGACGTTGAGAAGGATGATGATGATGATGATGATGTGGCAGAGGAGTAACTGAGCATCTGAGAGCTGAGGAGGAGGAAAGGACCTGCAGATTCTTGATCAGTCGTATCTGCTTGTCGAGAGGTTAGTTCTTTTTTCTCCCTCTGTCGATATTGCAAACAGAACGAGGACTAGGAGGCTGATGTGGCACAGGCAACAACATGAACACACTACGATACCGGCTGGAGACACTCAGACAACATTAAATGCAAAGGTTATTCTGCGTATATAACGTACACCAAAGTGATACATATGCTTGGTCTTTCGGTATTCTTGATTATCGTGCTCCTGCCATAGCGGCTTGGATCTCTCTAGTAGTAGGTGGCTGGTGCCAGAGACAAAAACAATCAACACAGTCGCGTATCTGTGAACCTTGGAAAGAGTGTTAGTGAATTCAGAACATAAAAAGTCTGTGAGTAGTGCAGGCGTGCTTATAGATGAGAATAAGAGAGAAATTTACGACCCCTATGGTATGCTCATTTTTACGTTTTTATCACTCTCATACTAATTATACCTAGCCCCAACCATACAAGGACACCAAGCCCAAGACACAAAATCGCCAATGGCATACACAAAAACGTTACAGCCAGGTATGATACCGCAGCTTCTGCCAATGGCTTGACGGAATATTCTCAACACTGAGTCATCCTCTAAAGTTTGATATGTGCCGGTAAAACTGAGTCGTATGCCATCGTTGATATCAGTGACAGTCTTCGTGATCTTGCAAAACAACAGACTCTGGGTAAAAGCTTGAAAGTTTAGAAAGGAAAAAAAAAAAAAAAAAGAATAGTTCACATTATTAATGATCATTCCTCACAGTCCACTGCTTGACAGCATCCAACAGCCTCTCATGCACACCCGCATCCCCGCTCCTCTTCAATATCTCCCCGTAAACATCCTCCTCCCCAATCCTCTTGATAAAAACCAAGAACCCGACCCACACAAAATCAGCATAACTCACTTCCTTTCCAAGGAAGAACGGGCCCTCATCATTTTCCTTTAGCCACCCCGTAACCTCCTGCAAGTCCCCAGACTGCTCGAGTGCATCAAACGCTTTCTGCCCGCCCTGCGTCTCCCACAGGGTGTCCAAATCCATGCCTTCAGTGATTTCACGGGTGCGGTACCAGTGAGGGTGGCTGGCTTCGTTCAGGATGCGCTTGGGGATTAGGGGTATGTAAACTGGCGAGATGTGGTTCATAATCTTGTTCATGGCTGATTCAATTTTGGCTTGATAGGGAGAGTCGAGGTGAAGAGGGGGGGAAGGATAGAGTTCCTCGAGGCGGTTGGCGATCTTGCGAGAGTCCATGATGTATTCGCCTGATGGGAGGATTACTGTGGGAATAGTGTGGGTTGTGCCGGCTGAGTTGGTCCGGGGGTTGGCAGGCCAGGGCTCGACGCTGAGGAGGTGTCAGTTCTATGATGATTCGGGAGTTGACATAAATGAGAGGTGTAGATACATACTGGTCCTTTAGACGAGGAGCGATTTCGGGATATTCAAGCTGAGTAACATGTTAGAAGAAGGAAGGACATGCAGGAGGGAGCGACGGAGGTACCCATTCTGTTCTGTAGTCGAGACCCTTGAAATGCAGGATCAAGCGGGCTGTGGGTAGGTAGTTGTCAGTGATAGCTGTTACTTGCAGTAGCAGACGAGCAGTTGTAGTACTGACTCTTCCATGGGTTGAGTGACCATGCATCAAGGGGCGGCTTGCTCGGGATGTCAAACAATACAATTTGTCCGTCGGCCATTTTGATGGTGTTTTCCTGTTAATGATATTTTGGATGAAGTATTCGACGTTTGAGGATGATGAATGGGATGGAGTCTCTGGTGATGATTTATATATGTCAATGTCCACAAAGGAGGGGAAAGTGAGCGGGGGGCTTGATCGCCCTTTTTCTGACAAGTCCCTGATCCCACCTAAAACATCGGCCTATTTAGGAAGGCACTATAGTGACTCGAAAGGCGCGGCTATAATTGCATTCTTGTCAACTCTTGGCAACCATTTCTTTTCCCGCTGTTGGATAACAGTCCGAGGTGCAATCCGAGACAACCGTAGCAATTCTTGACATTTGTCATCAGATTACCTTTACACGATACGACGGGATATCAAAGATCCATCGACGTATGCATAATTACAGTATTAATGTAACGATATTAGCCGGGTTTCTCAAGTTATGCAGCAAGTTAATAAGGCCGTATCCTGCACAATCGAATACCCAAGGTACAATTTTGTTTCACCCGCAAAAGTTTGCAAAGCCTCCCAAGGTGTTTATGGCGTTGAACTCGTTGTCTACTCCCGTAAGCGGACAGAACCGTGCGCATCCGGGATGGAGTAACCTCATGGAATGGAAGTTGGAGTGGGCAGGTTTCTAGCTGGAGAAACAGCACTTTGTACTCGGCTGGGGCGACATACATCGCCATTGAGAGTTGAAGGGAAAGGCGGGTCCGTGCAAAGATAGATTGTTCGAGTGAGAGATGGAAGTTTTGCCTGCCTACAGTTCCTAGTTTAATCCTCCTCAGCTCTGTCCCAGACATCTCTCAAGGGTCTACTATCTGTCTTGTGAATATTGTTATCACGACAGCAGCAGGTGACAGCTGTTCCCACAAGCCATTGACGCCATCTACAATTCTAAACTTCCGCCACACCACAAATCCCAACAATTCTCTCAAACTGAGTCAGCAAACATTCATCATCTTGCACAGCAAAACGGACGTCAGGGCCTTGTGATTAGGTGAACACGCACCCATCATCAATAATCACAACTGCCCCTGCAAGACCACAAATGAAACATCACCATGTTTTCTTCAAGCAACCTGCCGAACATCATCTTTTCACAGATCACATCCAACACCCCCCAAAAAGAACTTTAAGACTTCGTATTAGCCTTTTTTTTCTTCTTTTTTGTTTTTTGCTCAGACCGTCAAGAAATGCAATACACAGAGAGGTTGCTGGCGGAGCAAAGGGCACGAGAACACAAAAAGAGGTTCCGGCTTGAACTGAGAAATCAAGAGAGAATGCCAGTGGCCGCGTCGCGCCGGTCTGAGCGTCTTAGGAACAAGCATCAAGGGGGTCATCAAAGTATGAGGCAAGCAGCGTAGTCTGGACTTGAAGATATGGAGGAGCTGCCGCAGCGGCCGATGACGAAAAAGTTGACGGCGGCTAGAAGGAAACTGCCAGTGAGAAGGGTTTCGGAGGGTGAGGTGAGGTTGATGAAGAGGTACTTTGGGTGTTCATGTGGGAAGTGTGCTTGATGCCAGGAGGGATAGGGGGCGTGGGTGTAGGGGTTTGAAAGCCCAAGTATGTATGTACTTGTAATATCGCTCAGACAGAGTCTACATGTACTGATGGAGGCTCTGGAAGTTTACATTCTGGATTCAAACTGTTGAAATTGGTAAATCTTCAGTTATTACAATTCGGGTCGCTCTCCCAGCAAGTCATGTTCTCGATCTGCTACCAGTAACACATCGCAGTCTCCAATGATTCATGAAGGATAACATAAATGACCCCCTTTCTGTACCCCCGAGTGTGCCGTTGACGCGCAAAAGCAACCCCCACTGCAACTCCAAGCTCTTGGTCCCTTAACTGGCGCCTTGGCTCGCACTCGATTCTCTTTGTGGACCAACTAGCAGGGGGGGTTGAACGTGAATGGGCCCATCAACGTCAACTTGATCACCATAAGAGTATAATTACTAAGTTCGCTTATTACGTGCCATTGTTGTTGAGAGCTTAGTGCGAGACGGTGGCCGCTTGGCCGCTTGAACGCTGCCAATGGCACACATACATATAGTCGGATCAACATCTTTGCTCCCAGACGCAAGTCTTCTACCACTCTGTTGCTAAAGCACCCCGCCGCCGGTATCATCATGTCAGACTCTCCAGTTTTCTCCAGCCCATCAGGCTCACCCAAACTCACCCCCAACAAAGGCGACGATGACAACGAGGTACTTGCATCCGAGCTGGAACAAAAGAAGCCTCCAGTCAAGATCCTCTGCCTCCACGGATACGCATCAAACCCCGAAATCCTCAAAAGACAAATATCCCCCATAGCCGAGCGCCTCCCCAAGAGCTACGAATGGCACTACCTGGAAGGCCTCGCATCATGCCGCGGCGAAGTCGCAGACGACGACGACGATGAAAACGGCTCATCCCCAAAACTCTGCTACTACCACACCCCCTCCACCCACCAAATCGACAAAGGCCACCGCTACCTCTGGAACCAGCTCCTCTTCGATGGTCCCTTCGACGTCATCCTCGGGTTCGGCCAGGGAGCCGCGCTCGCCGCCTCCTTTCTCCTGCACGAGCAGCTGGAAGAGAATTACGGCTCGCAGTTCAAGTCCGCCGTGCTCATCTGCCCCAGCTCGCCATTCTCCAAGTGCCTAGAGGTGGGCTACAACGCGCGCGGGATGTTCGGTTTGGAGTCATCGGTTCTAGATAACATCCTAAACAGACCTGTCGATATTCCCGAGGACCTCTTTGCTACCGAGGACCAAAAAGCCTGTCCGGAGCACGAAACAACCTGGCGGAAGGAAACGGCCGAGATAGAGCCCGAGAAGGCAGAGATAGCCGGGACAACATATAACGTTGGGGAGCCGCCTTGTAAAATGGAGGGACACCTCAGGTGTCTAAACTCGAGAGAAAAGTATATAACGGATGAAAAGGAGGAGGTTGACCGGGAGCAGGACAGGACTTTTTACCAGCTTTTCCACTGTAAAGCCGATCCGAGCTTTAAAAAAGTGCAGATACCGACTGCGCATATCCTCGGAAAGAAAGATCCCTGGTACAAGCACGGGAGCGAGATGTTGTCGCTTTTTAATCGGGATAACTTTCACGTTACGGTTCAGTTTGATGCCGGGCATGAGGTCTCGGAGGAGGACGCGGAGGAGATGGTTGAGGATATCAAGGAGGCGTTTAGGGAGGCTGGGATTTGCGTTGATGAGGATTGAGAAATTCATGAGGGAGGGCGAAGAAAATTTAGGTTGCTTGCTGGATAAGTTTAATGTTTATTTTAACTGGCTTGTTCCGGAAGAAAAGGTCATGTTGAATTCGCTTTTTCAATCACTGTTAACATTTCTTTGATTCTGTTGTGCGCTCGACATTTGTGCTCCGTCTCGTTACCACTCAACCTCATCCTACATGTACCACTCAATCTGATTTACATCCGAATCTCCCTTCTTAAACTTCCCAGTTAAAATCCCTCCACCCACCTTCCTTCCGCTGTTTGGCCGCCTCGCTGTGCAGTGACGTAAAGTCGACGGTAACGCACTCGGCGTCAAAATACTCTGCCATCCAATCCATGTCGGCGGGAGGACTATCGTAGTGGCAGTACTCAAGATCGGTGGTGCCCCTCTGAAGCATTACTCGTCATATATCCCTTGTACCAGCCGGCGGAGCTCTCGGGAGTGTGACTTCACGATCACTGCCCGCGATTATTGCTTAGTGATTCAGTACATGTATGAAATGGAGGAAGAAGTTTAAAAAAAAAAAAACAATACTTGCACTTATGGTTACGTATAAAAATATTGTCCATGGACTGACATCACAAGTCACAAGATCTTCAAATCGAAACAACAAACAGATAAATTTACCATCACAAATAAAGTTAAAAAAAAAACATCAAAACACAACATAAAAAAGTTTGCTTTATTCATACATGATCAACATTCAAGACCACTTCCCTCCCTTGCCCCCCTATCTGTTATACTTTGCCAGTGACACGTAGACGGGCAGAACATTCAATCGCCTTACAACCACCAAGGCGCACCACCACCAACCTTCCTCCGAGCAACACGGGCCACCTTGGCCTTGGCGGCACGAGCCGGTCTCTCATCATCCGAATCAGTGAGATCACCATCACTAAGATCACCATCAGTAAGCTCGCCATCAGTATCGCTATCAGAAGCGAGACCATTGGGAGTACCGCGCTGAGGACCCCTGTTCTGACGAGCCTGGACTGGGCGCGGTGCGGCCTTGCCAGTTCTTGCTTGTCCGGCGCCCTCATCGTCCGTGAGGTCTCCCTCGTTGTCGCTATCATTGTCGTTGTTGACCCTCTGAGCCTTGCCCTTGGCGTTGCCCTTGGCCTTTCCTTCGGCGCCGCGGTTACCCCCGGTGAGATCAGCAATAACATCAGCGAGCCCTCCGTTGTCCTTGCCCTTGCCTTTTCCAGCCCCGTTGTTGCCGCCGGTGATCAAGTCGATGATGTTGCCGAGATCTGCGTTGCCAGCACCGGCACCGGCACCGGCACCAGCGCCGTTGTTGCCGCCAATGATCTTGAGGAGGTCCTCGAGGTTGACGCGGCCATTGTTGTTGTTGTTGTTGTTGTTGTTGTTGTTGTCTTTGGCCTTGCCTACGCGGGTGCGGTTGCGTGCAGGGGCGGTGACATTTCCTCTATTTTGGCCATTCCCTTTATTTTTGCCATTCCCTCTATTTTTGCCATTCCCTCTATCTTGGCCTTTGCCAACGCCGCGGTCAACTGCTGTGGTTGTTGCCTCTGCGGCGGCGGTGGTGGAGGTGAGTACTGCTTCCGCCGTGGTGGTGACGGAGGCTGAGATATCCGTTACGACGGCGGTGTCTGCAGCAGTCTCGGTGGCAGTTCCCACGGCAGTCTCGGTGGCAACCTCCTCGATGCCCTCTGTGCCCGAGACGCTTGCCGTAGCCTCGGCAGCGGCATCGGTAGTGGTGACGGCAGCAGTGCCAGTGGCAGTGACGGCCAACTCGGAGGTAATAGCCGAGGCAGCGGGGACGGTCAAGTCGACGGTGGAGAGGAGACTCTCAAAAAGACTTTCGAGTTGACCAACGACATCGACAGCTTGTGGTGCAGCATACGATGGGCTGTTGAAGAGAAGGGTTGCCAGGATGGCGTGTCTCCAGGACATGGTGGGGGCCATTTTTAGTAAAGAGTGGGTTTTGTGGTGATACAAGTAGAAACAAAGTAAACAAAAAGCACAAAATTGGATCTACACAGTAGATTCCTTACCACCCGGGCAAAAGAAGGGAATGTTGAAAAAAAGAAGGGAAGAAAGTGTAAAGGATGGAAAGATGTGAAGAGGAAATCCTAAAGTTCCAAGACAACTAGTAGAAGGACGCATCCCACCCATTATATAAGGTTCGTGCGCATTGCTGGCGATCAGGATTCTGTTTTCTGGTTGCATTGTCTGTTCTCTTCATGCAACCTCCCCCTTTCCCCGTAAAATGGTGGAAACATGATGCGAGACGCGAGTGGAGATTTTCGAGCTTCCATTCACAAGGCAACGAACAGAGACCGGGGAGTTGGGTTTGTGCCTGCTGAAACTGCTTGCTGGTGATCCCTTGTTACGAACCCCGGGAGCGATGCCAGGAACAGGGCGGGCTTGCTTCGGTTAGCGCTCTGGGAGTCCCCGGGGATAATCTGCGAATCGGCAGGAACCCCTGTGGCTGATCCGAGATTCTCGTGCGAATACCACTGTTGGCCCCGTGCCAAGGCTTCATGAAGCTTGGTGAAGCTTGAGCAACTGTTTCAGCGGGGTTCCCCTCATTACTTGTTCTCCACTGCGAGATGGGGAATTGGCGCTGGATCAATCCTGAAGCAGAAAAGAAAGTTCCATCTCGTCTGAAGACATGAATGTGGTTCCAGCTGGAATAAACAATAAAAATAAGCTTGGAGTTCACTTGGAGTTGCAAATAGAGTGTTGTTGATGTTTGGTTATTCTCCGAGGCCTACATCTTGGCAAGCTTAGATTGTTGCAGGGCAACTTTTGCCGATCTACTCACCTTCCCAATCTTAGCAGATTCAGCGAGAATGAAGCCAAGAATCATCAATGTGTATTGGCGATATAACATCTAGACCCTGCCTATACATGATGCCTCTAGCAAAGCATGGACCAGTTAATCTCCACTGCCCACCGCCACCCACTTCCCAAAGAATCATTAGCAACTTCAACCCGGGTAGGACCACCATCACATCTCCTTGGGCTAAACCTGGATCGCCTGCCCCAGTTATCCCTTGTTGATCCAAAACAATGGTTTGAACCTGGCCATGAAGAGCCAATTCCCGGCAAAGGTTTCTTGGGCTAATAACACTGCGTTTCCCCTAGCCACGCCCGGCCTCTCCACTCCATTACCAAGGCGAAATGTGAAAACCATTTTGAAAGTTTATATATCCAGCTTCTGGCTGCAAACACAAGTCCATAGCCTGCGAGGACTGCACACCCAGCCACATACCGGCTCCCGTCTCAGTCGTGCTCCCCTGAGTCACGGCTTGGAGCCATTTCTCAAGCTCCAAATGCGTGGTCCAGATGCCATTCTTTTTACGGATTTAACAAAAGATATTGAAAAGGCGTTTCCAAATGCTGATTAGTGAAGAATGATATAGGGCAGGATATAATTACCTTCTCGTCTATCCAATGCGTCGTTGAAAATTTATACGAGAGATAATCGGTAAATGCCAAAACTCCACGCCCTCTAACCTCCCAGGCCTCACTCTGCCTTCTCGCATCCCCACCTCAAGCCTGACATTCAAACGAGCTATACACCCTCTCAAGCGGCTTCACAACCGCCTCCTCAAAACAACTCACAAAAGACCCATCCCCGCTCCGAGGTAATATCTGCATCCTTCCTTCCCGGTCGCGATATAGTCTCTCGATGCACGCTTTCACCACATTCTCATACATTATCGTTGCCCGCCCGCGAATCGTTTGTTTCTCTACCAAAATCTTTGCAGTAAAGTAGTTCGCCAGATGGTCATCGTCAACTTCTTGCATCTCTGGGTACTTGGCTTTGATATCATTGATTGATTCCCCGACGATGAGCTCGATGAGTGCGAGGCCGAGCTTTGTTAGGACTGGTTCGCGGTCTACTAATTGGCGTAGGCGTTGTTGGCTGGTAACAGGTGATTCATTGATAGTTTTGGTGCCAGTAGTAGCTGCTGAGGAATAGAATTCGCGGAGGATGTAAATGATTGGGAACTTGACGGATGGAGTGGTTGTGAATACAGAAAATGCATCAGTTGGTAGGGGCGTCTGATTTTGGACACAGACGTCCGTCCATGTCCATGGTTCGTCGACCCATGGGGTTTGACATAGTTGAGCGATGATGACGCTGAGTTTGAGGGCGAGCTCGGATCTGTCTTTGGGGGAGAGGCCGTTTTCAAGCTGAACGAGATCGGCAAAGAAGCTGATGGGTTGGCGTCCAGGGAGACCGGGAACGGGGCCCACACCTGTCACTTTCATCCTGTATATCCTGGTCAAATCGCCCCTGCTTGGTAAATTGACTAGGTCGTCTTGAGCCGCAACAGCCGCCGGGCCAGTGTCGGTGCTCTGGATTAGAGCACAGAGGTCTGGAAATACTTGGGCGTCGTAGTCGTTGTGAATGGCCTGACATGACTCCAAGAGCACTGTCTGGGTTGCTGTCGCTGATTCATCTATGCTTTCTGACGCTTCCAACTTCACGCAAGCAAGGGCAAACTCCCACGAATGTGAATCATGGTCATTCGTGAGGGGCTTGGCACAGCAGGCGCAATAACAACCAAGGCCAACAGTATGGCCCATTCTA
The DNA here is from genome assembly GCA_033725935.1 of Cladorrhinum sp. PSN259. Lineage (NCBI taxonomy): Eukaryota > Fungi > Ascomycota > Sordariomycetes > Sordariales > Podosporaceae > Cladorrhinum > Cladorrhinum sp. PSN259. The sequence continues at coordinate 154,113 of MU867072.1, forward strand.
CAGGCACAAGTATAGATGTCTCTGACGGCATCAAAAAACTCTCGGGCTCCGTGGATCGACTCCAAGGATACACGTAAGTTCCCAGTCTCGGAAGTTGTTGTGTCGATAGTATACTGGTGCCAAGGAGTTGCGGATGCTGTGTTTTTAAGTAGTCTTTCGAGGTCCCTGTTTAAGTCTTTTATCTGGCGGATTCGTTCTTTGATGCGGTTCGAGCGAGGTAACTTGACAAAAGCCTTTTTGACATTGGACTTGATACGGTCAAATCCATTCTGGAACCGTGATACATCAGTCAGTCCTCCTATCGTTCTTGATCAAGGCCCCAGCAGCACATACCTCGAGTACCGGACCATCAGATATACTTTCGAGCTCAGATGCTACCTCGTCCAGCAATTTCTTGATCTGGGTCAAGATGTCGATGACCAGGCCATGTTTCTTGGGCCCCAGTTGATCCAGAAGTTTCTTCTTCAAGGAGGGATCCTTCCATAGTGACTGATTGATTGGAATGTTATCTTTTGGCAAAAGGTTTTGGACTTGTTGTGATGAAAGTACAGACTCGAGAAGACATCTGCAGGTCTGATCATAGACAACTTCCATGACCTGGACATCTCTCTCAAGCGACGACGTCTCGGCCCCCCTACACGATCTAGCCAAGGTAGCGAGTATTGGGTACACACCCAGGATAAGTCCCATAATCTCCAGCCCAGCCATGGTAAATAGGTATATGATGATCTAACGCGGCAGCCGCTTTACTTGTTAAGAGCAGAGTCTCGGGGAAGGGAAAGGTAAAAAGAAACGCTGCTTGTGCTCGAATTGGAACACGACGGGAAAAAGTTGAGCGCCCTGAAGGACGTCACCGGTTACATGGCTGCGTGGATGCGGGGTCAGTTGCCCGGCCGTGGTCGTTCAGAGCCTCGTTGAAAATGCACTTTTGGACGTGGGGTGCTCCGTGAAGTTGCAGGATACATTGCGGCGCAGCAAGAACACGATTCTGATATTAACTATCCGATGATGAAAGAGGTGTGGCGGTCCTCGATTGTGGTTTGTCCATCTGGGACTCGGATGATAACATGCATGCATGAGCTGGCACATCAATCACTCGACAGCCCTGATTTCAGTCACGATATCTATCCGTGCGGGGTCACGGTTGAGTTGATACTGGAATGCCTCCCCCGACCAGGCAGAGTGGAAGGCGCGCCCAGATCTCAGCCTGGAAGTTCCCGGTTGCCGTCGAAGTCTGCCTTGAACCACATTTCCCCAGACAATCGTATTGGACTGTTCAGAAGCACCTTCCCTTGTACTCTTGCCTCATTTTACCAGGTTGCATTTGGTAATAGGTAGTTCTTGCCCTCATTTGCTAGTTAGCTTTTGCGCCATCAATGGAAGTCACGTCCATCGATCAGGCTGGCGGGCCCAGACTGAACGCAAGGTCCCGCCGCAGATGGGAGGCCGACACGCTCCGAGCCAAGGCCCCTCTTGCCGCTCAATTTGAGGACTGTGCCGAAGCCATCAAACAGCTTCACGCAGCACTCAACGCCCACACTTCAGTCTCCGAGCAAGAACTGCCTACTCAACAAAAAGAAAGCCATGAATTCGCAAATAGCGACAATACCGCCCAGTGTGAGCGGGAGCCCTCAAAAGTAGATCCTTTACGCATTCTCGTCGACAAGTGTCAACAGCGATTGAAGTCATGGGGCCATGACACTGGAGCATCTTCCCGCCTCCTCGACCATTCCTTACGCTGGTCCTCCAAACCCAGGAATAGCACCCTCACCTTGCTGAAGGAGCTGCACGGCCTTGTGGTACAGGCAACTGAAGCACTACCCGCAGCATTCGATGGCTATGGAGAGACACCTCAGGAAGACGGCCCCTCCAGGGAGGAGCAAAAGAAGGAAATTTTCGAGATTTTGGGGTTGCATGACGAGGAACCTGAGCCTGCTCATGATGACTCCAGGCTCAACCCAGAGAGATACCTCGCCGAGGCCGACGAGATTCTCGACGATCTATTCCATCTTAGCTCAGTGCTTCTCGAACCCTACGACGACGAACACCCGGAACCACTCCCGGACTCGCTGGTTGAAAATGAGATCCGCGAAGACCGAGACTACACAAGGCAAAATTTTGTAAAGGCACCCAAGTTCCTCGTCGAGCGTTTGATGGCAGCGAACCGACGTCGTCGAGAAAATATCTATGCCTTGAGGAAGAACGAAGAAACATATCTTTCGCAGTCAGTGGAGGTGGATGCCAAGTCAGCAATCTCTGGCCCAGTTGCAGTAATACGAGCCAAGGATGGCGGTGTTCAAGGCCGCCCCAAGAAAAAGCGGACAAGAGCTCCAAGGAGTCGCATTTCAGGATACCGAAAGACCAAGACACGGTCAGAATCAGAGACTGGCGCCTCGAAGACTGCTCCGTCAAGCGTCACAGCCACTGGCAAGTCATCGCTGTTCTCGCGGGATGTCATCTATGAGCAAGAGTCCGTTACTTCTTTGACAATGTCGTCCACCGGGCCACTTCCTGTCGTCGAACTTAGACCCCCACCAGCACCAGTAAACTTGAAAGCCGTCAATCACAAGTTCAACCCCCCAAGAAATCCTTATCTGCCATTTAGGTGCCAGTTTTGCGCTTTCGACGTTCCACTGGAGCCGGAGAAGGGAATCATGACACCCGACGAATGGGTTACACATTTTTTCCTTGACCTTCAGCCCTACATCTGTACGTTCGAGGAGTGCAGCCGGGCTCAGAAACTTTTTGGACTCAAGCAACAGTGGTGGGAACACGAAGTCGACTACCATCGCACTCATGGAGAGCAAGCATGGTATTGTGCCTTACCAGAATGCAAGCTAGAGATTGAGACTCGCACCTTGTTCGAGGACCACCTGAAATCACAGCATCCAGATCTCGTTCACCTGAAGAGTCCTGAAGTTCTGAGCATGATTATCGACAGCTGCCAGCAGCCCTCCTCAAAGCAACAGTCTCAAGTGTTGATTGCTCGGCAAGAGTGTTCCTTCTGCGGGTTCGTATACGAGGAAAAGCCAACGAGATTAAGCGTCAGAGATCACATTGCACACCATCTTGAGCAGTTTGCCCTTCTTGCCATTGGGGAGGAACAAGATGACGCTTCTTCCGAAAACGAAGTTGATCCCAATGAGCGTGTCAGCGAGTATCTCGAAGGAGTCACTGTGACGCTACCGCTGAAAAAGAACTTGAACATTGAAGAACCCGCAATCTCCCAAACCATCACGGTCCCAGAGGAACAGAACACGACCATCATTCAGCCCAGTGTAGTACCCGAGGAGAGCAATAATTTACGTGACATCAGCAACTCATCTGGACTTGGAGACAGCAACGGAGCCGAAAGAGCCCCGAGGCAGACATCGGGCAATTTGTGGAAGGACAAGGTCCAGACGTACCTGAGTAAAGACACCGAAGAAGATATTGAAACCGGTCATAGCGCTGGATCTGAGGTCACCAGCAGGCTACCAATCATGCAAGAGGCATCAAGTAGCCGCAACGAGGGGCCTTTAACCAGAGAAGATGATGTTTCTCGTTTCAGCAACGACACAACAGAGTCCGGAGTCACGGAGCAACCAGAAAAACCAACCCCAGAGCCAGTTTGGCATAAAGTACCAAAACGCAATGCAGAGTTCGTGGGCAGAGAAAATGACCTTTACCGTCTTAAGCACTTCATCGGGCAGCCTGGGCACATTTGCGTCATCAGCGGTGTTGGAGGGATTGGTAAGACGGCTACAGCTGTCGAGTACTCGCGGCGCTTTGGGCACGTCTACTCCCACATCCTCTGGATTGATGCTGAGACTTCTGGTAGTCTTGATGATCAGTATGGCTCGATTGGCACTGAAGTCTTTGCTCTCGTCGGCCCCGAGAGTGAACAAGATCCTGTGAGCTTTAGTATTACAGTTAGAAGCCAACTCGGGGGCTGGAACAACAGGTGGCTGCTGATCCTCGACAATGTCGAGGCCTGGAAAGACATTTCTCGCTACATTCCCCGCAATTTGGCGAAAGGACAAGGGTCTGTGCTCATCACGACCCGGCTACAGTCTCTGATTGAGGCAGACAAGCCAACACTGCAACAAGTTCTTCACCGTATCAAGCTTGAGCCGCTTTCATCGGAGGAAGCAGGTCAGTTTCTCCTCTGCTCTATTGACAACAGGGTAGCCGCTGTCGATGCGCCAAAGCATCCAGACCACGGTCTCGCGGTCAAAATTGCACAGCTAGTGGACAGACTCCCTCTTGCTCTCATCATGGTTTCTGGATATGTCAAGGTTTCGCGGGCGACGCTTGAAGATTTCCTCGAGATTTGGGAAGAGAAGACAGCATTCCGGGCCAAGCAAGCAAAACGACCTGACGGAGAACCCAAGAGATGGTGGGTTAGTGACGGCCGTCTCGATAGCTCGATTGACCTGTTATGGGACATAGGTATCAGCGAGCTACCTAACCCGGCCCGCAACTTGCTGGAAATTATGGCTTTTCTAGATCCCGAGAATATTCAGAAAGACCTGCTCGTGCGTGATCATGGCGAACACTACTTGGAGTTCCTGAACTCGACAGAAACAGCGCTGTATCAGCGAATGATCCGCCACCTCGCGGGGCGCAAACTGATTGAAATCAAAGAGAGGGAGGAGAATGGAGTCAAGACGGAGGCCTACAGAATTCACAGACTGCTGCAGGAGAAGATCGTCATGGAGGTCGGTGTCCAGCTCAAGTTTGACAGTGCCATGAGAAAGGCCACCAGGCTGGTTCGCAAGGTGTTTCCCAAAGCACCCGTCATCCAAGAACCAGCACCCCAGAACTGGAAAGCGTGCAAGAGCTACATGCCTCACATTTACAGCCTTAACCGAGCCTTCAAGGCAGCCTCAGCCCTATTCCCAGGCTTTCAGAGAACTGAAGAACTGGCCGATCTCTTCTATGATGCCGGGTTCTATATTTGGGATCGACAACAGACAGAGTCCGACGGGCTAGACTTTCTTGAAACGGCCGAGAAGATACTGGATAAGCTGGGAGTTGATTCTAACTCGCCACGGAGGGCCGACATTCACTGTATGTGTGGTCTTCTTCGCAATACAATGGGCTGTCAGTATCGAGACGAGAGCTTCACGCGGTTGCAGTTGGCCCTCGATATCCGCAAGCACCTTTTCAGATCGCAAGACTACGACAGAACCAGGGATGTGCTCTTCCAGAACGCTGGTACCGACTTCGCCATTCTTCTCCTTAACCGGTACGACTTTGAGCAAGCTGAACTCATTTTTACAAAGTGTCTGGAGCGGTATCGTAGCTGGGATACAGAGGACAAAATTCCGTTTGAGTACTCCAAATACTACTACAACATGGGAATCGTGCGAGTTTGCCAGGGAAAGCTTGAGGAAGCGACCCGGCTTCTGCAGCGGTCGGTCGAGCTTACTGAAAGGGCGTTTGGAAAGCAAAGCCAATATTGGGCCAATTATTTCATGCTGGCATGCAGCATTCGGCTGTCCGGAGATGTACAGAGGGCGCTTGAGATGCACCTAGAGATTCTCAAGGCAAATATTACGCAGATGGGCAAGCACAGCAAGAGTACCATTCTTAGCACGTTTGCTGTGGGGGTTATGTACCGTTATGTTGGGGATTTCCCAAAGGCTATGTAAGTCGGCCTCGGTTCTGCAAGGTACCAGACTAAGCATCAACTGACTTATATTTGGACAGAGAATACATGGAAGAGTGTGTGCACCTCGCCAAGGCGTCCAACACGTGGACGGAGGAGGCGCTCGGCCGAGCGCAGGCCTTGCTTGCGCGTCTTTACACAGAATGTGGCGTAAAGCTGAAGAAAGCGAGCGAATTGCAAGCCATGGCTGATAAAGTGAGGGCCAAGTATGTGAAATATGCTTCAGAATGGGTGGTAAGTGTCGGGGATCAGTTTGCAATATTTGACGATCTGCAGCCCACAGACGAAGGTAGATACACGGGGTCTTTATTGTTGCAAATCTTGTGGGCGAGACAACGTGGCGAAAAGGTTGGAACTTTCACGAGTGCTTGGGGACGGCAGGTTACTGTTTCTACTGGCTTGTAATTCTTTGCTTTCAAGACTCGGTGAATACAAGAACCCGTAACTCTATGCTCTCTCTTGGTGGTAGCTGCTGGTCATTATTGAGTTCGAAGGATGCGTGCACGCAGCCTGCAGGGTGGTTAGACAAAGCCAAAACACATGAGATTGTTATGCCGTGCAAGATGAAGAGGAAAGATGTGTATGTAAATGTAACTTGCGTTTGGCTTCCACCTCTGAGTCGGAATCATAGACCTTGATGAGGACCACGTCATTCTGGTCCATATCTGAGAGGTAATACCATTTTTGGTGTTCCGAGTACTGCGCGAACAGGGTCTCCCCGACGTATCTCCGCCGGACGATGTCGCAGGTGAGGAGGTCTCTCTGGTTGACGGTTCGGGCGTCGCAGAGAGCGAGCGGCCAGGAACGGACCTTGTGGAGTGGGCGCCAGATACTTTTTTGAGTGGAAAAAAAAAAGTCAGTAAAATTGTTATGGTATGTATTGAAATAAATAGGATAAGATTATAATGATTGAAATGAGAACGGTACTTGATGATCCTAACCCTGCCCTTTTCTGATAGTAATTTGTGGGAATCATCCCCCATGTGTCTTTTTACTCGCTGGATCGCGCCCTTTGTGCTCTGATCGACGTGGGGGTGGGTGGCGGGCAGTAAGGGGTCGAAGCCGTCTTCGAGGTTGACGGTGCGGAGGGCGAATTCGGAGGGGGGGATGCTTTCTCTTATCTTTTTTTGGTGCAAAAGAAAGAAAATATTAATTAATGTTGTCGGTGGATTGAGTATGTGAATGTGTGTATGGATGTATGTGCGAATGTGTGAATGTGTGAATGTGTGTATTTGTGTATGTGTATTTGTAGTATGAAAAGGCTTTAACTGAGAGAAGAGAGCTTGAAATGAAAAAAGAGAGAGCTTGAAATGAAAAAAGAGAGAGATTGGAAGTGAAAAAAGAAAAGATACAAATTTTTTAAAAATAAAAATAAAAATTTAAAAAAAACTTACCCGATAATCAAAACAAACAGTCTTTACTTCTTTCCCCGTGACACCCTCGTCACTGTCATCATCATCATCATCATGACGGAGATAATCTGCCAAAAACTTTTCCATCTCGGGTAGGTAAACCCCTTCAATCGTCGACCGCTGCTTAAATTCCGAGCCGCCACCAACAGACGTGCTGTGCCTGACAAACTCAAATCCGTGAATATCTAGCTTGAATGCATCACGCAAAGGGCGGACATCCTGCACCGGGACGGAATGTGGTTCAAAAATGAGATTACTTCGTGGGACCTTTGGGGTTCGTGCTCCCGTGGTGGTTGACTCGGATTCGGATGCGGGGGGTAGAGGGAGGAGAATCTCGTATGGTTTTTGGGTCGCATAGAGGGGTTGCCATTTAATAAAGTTGAATGTTGCTGTTTCTGCTGCCGAGGTTTGTGATGCTGTCGGTGGTGGTTCCATATTGCTGCCAATGGACATTTGTGTGTTGGATGGTGAGAAGATGAGATGAGTAATACATAAGAGAGGGATCGGAATTTGACAACTGCGGCTCAATCAGCGCCACCCGGCCATATCGGGGGTTGTCAGTGTCGCCTTGTGCAGCAAGCAGGTGGTCGGGCAAGGCGAACGCAGAGGGCTGGCTGGGTGGAAAAAGAACTTTTGTGCATGGCGCTTAGAAATATCTACCAAACTCCGTCTATGATATTTACTTGTCCCCTAAAGTGAGTTTCCATCTAAGAAGATAACAATTTCGGAAAATTGTCACCATTTTCCTGTATTTTTGTTTTGTGATCCGATAAAAATAAAATAAATAAAAAAGGCAGAGGTATCTTCTCCGATGACGGCCTAATGTGGTCTGTGGAAAGTTTCACCGCTCACATCACCCGCCCGTTGAGCCCGCGATCGCTTTGGTGAGGGAAAATAACGCGTTGGGATTGCATCTCAGTGCTAACGTCGAATTTGATGTTAGATATGCAGAATGGGTGTTGTCGCGAGAGAATTTTATTTCGTTGGTACTCACCCTATCCGGCCAGTGAATGAGCATAAAACCCATGTTGGCATGGAAAGTAATCGCTTCCCGGTGGACTCAGGCTGTTTTGCCGTTCGATCTCTTCCATGATGGCCTGCCAAGGCTGAATGCGTGCATCTTCTCCTTCAAGCTCAATTGCCCCTGGCGCTTTTTCCACCACGGCGACTGTTTTGCAATTGGTTGCAGGGACCTTGGTGACTACTGCTACTTCGGATTCGACATTATCATTGTTCTCTTCCTTTTGCTGTCCTCTCGTCGTGGGCGACATGTTGAACGGGGGAACAGGTGTCGGTGACTGGTTGGTCGGGGCTGGCTCTTGATCGGATTTTGCGACAAGGAAAAAAAAAAGTCCCGAGCCTGGGGGGAACCGTATTTTTGTGGTAATTGGCTTCTCCTTGTGTGTTCAATTTTTCCGTGCCCTTCCTTATCTCTCTGTCTCTCTTTCTCTTTCTTGGTCTCGGACACCGCCTCACTCACATATTGACCGAGCTTGAGCCTTTTTTTTTTTTTTTTTTTTTTTTTTTTTTTTTTTGTTGAAATGATAATTTATTTTTGATTTTTTAGAAAATTTTTTTTTTTGTGGAAAATAGAAAATTTTTTGAATGTAAAGGGCAGTTGAGGTTCACTTATCAAAACTAAA